>OMLI01092388.1:22303-41096 GCA_900302605.1 Rondeletia loricata
TTAGAAGTCTTGCCACTTCAGTGCCTCATTCGGGTTACACAAAGATGGAGGCACTGAAGTGGCAAGACTTCTAATTACTGGCTATAACCCCCCCCCCCAACGCATCTGGTGTACGCATACAAAGACAGCCACAGTGCAACAATGCCCTGTGTCCTACAGCAGTGATAAATCAGAGGGCTCAATAGGGACCTCTCTACGCTCAGCTGTGCTGTTAGACAGTCAGACGGGGCAGCCCCTCACTGCACTCTCATCTCTATTCAGCACTGAACTATCTGTGCTTCTCACAGACAACTGATCTTGAGAACCACTTCTTGTGCATTACAGACATACATTTCTCTATGCTATTTGACATCATTAAAAAGAACACAATTCATAAGATCACATGTAAAATACACTTCAATATATATATCTTATAAATGTACCTGGTGAGCCTCAAGAGTTTCAATGAGTTCCTCGTCACATTTAAGTAGAGGCACAGAGGTTTGGTAATGATCTTCATATGAAAGCTCCATTGATGCCCATGTTTGACTCATCTCCGTTATAACCTGAAATAAAAATAATAGACACATTGCTGACAACTTTTGATGGATATTTGTATACTCTATGTGGTAAAAAAAAGTGTACTAATGGAACATGTTCATATAGTTGACAGATTCCTAGTTTGATGTCTTTACTTTTTTCATACCCATCCCATGGTGAAAAGTATCAAAGCTCTGGATGTGGCCCTCAGTTGGATCTCAACTTTCCAGAGCATATCTGGACCCCTTAACTAGACCATTCATGTTTCCGAGTACTGTCAGAAATCCTGTTTGTTTATTCAGTGCATTATTCTCCGTCAGATTGAATTAATAAACACACCTAACAACACTTAACCAGAAATGCTGTGTGATGTATATTGCATTATGGGATGGGTCAGGGGGACTGAATTACATCATTCAGGAGGATGACACGCTTTATGACCATGATCCATTGATAACTGAAGAAGAACCTTCTCTATGGCCATTTCTTTGACCGCCTTATCCACTATGTTGCAAACTTCCTCTTCAAACAAATGGAGCTGCAGAGCCAAGAGGTCTTCCACGGTGGTACTATCAGTCATGGTGAAGTCCATCTAATTAAAAAGAATTACTGTTATAAGGCAAAGTCTCAGATTTCCATGACTCAAGTCAAGCCATTTAACATTTAAAAAATAGTTATTCTATGGCAAGACCTCTACTGTGTGTATTTATGCACCTTAGTTGTTCTGATTAGCTGCACCCAGTGGCGCTCTCGTATTGCCAGGTTCTGTAGCTGACTCACAGCCCGCAGTGACGTCAACAGGTTCTTCACATAAAGGTCTAACCCAGAATACACATCCCACATGCGGGCCTCTTTGTCAAGCTTCCGTATGTCCTACACAAACAGAAGGCAGGTAAACATTATTAGTTATTAGGGGCATCTGCTCCCAACAGCAATGGTGCATGGGAGCAAGACAGCAGGAGAGATGCGCTGGTGTGATGTAGCACTGTTGGTGACCTCACCTTGGCAAACCTCCTCAATTCTGCATCCATCTGGTCCACATTTATCTTCCTCCATTTGGTCATTGTCCAGTTTTCCACACTGCTCTGTATAGATAAAGACACACAAGCAGAGGGGTGAATGGGCTGAGGGTGCTTAAGGGGGACGGTTAGAGACTGCAGGGCAACACTGGTATTCAAAGAATCAGAGGACAGGCTAGTCAAGTTATTGAGTTATTGTGGATAAGCTGATGAAGCGCCCAGAAGTATTTCCATTTCCTCATGAATAAATAGTGATATTTAAGTATACAGTACACATTAAGCTACTTACCTGCACATATACAACAAGGTCCCAGAGTTCTTTTAGGACAGTGATCTCTCGTCTGCAGAGTTTGATCTCTCGGTAGTCAGGGATAGTAACGTCGAATAGATTTGTGGACTCCTGCAGCTCTACTACCTCTTTTTCCAAGTCTCTGATTGCTTTTTCAGACTAGAAAAGAGCACATGGTAATTGTTTTATCCAAAGTGTACAATAAAATGTTGAGATTGTAAACATATAATCAAGAAACGGTTAAACTCCTACTTTCGCCAGAGTGATGTAGGGATGCACTGCTTTGTAACTGAAGGGTGCCTCTGTTCTGAACTTCTCCCTGAATTTGCTTTGTTTCACCTGCAGAATGAGAGACAGTAATAACGTTCATCTTGTGCATATATAATTTCTGTGGAATTGTTTCTGGAAATGAGAACCAGAAGTGACTTGTCACCTCAAATGCCATGCATCGTCTTCGTAAAACCATCACTTCCGCATTCTGCATAGGTGCCACCTCATGCCTCACTGATAAGACCAGTTTCTTAGCCCCACTCCATTTTTCAGGGAGCTCCTAAAGAGAAAGTTAATTTCTATTCTTAAAGGCTTAATGGCCACAAAACATTAATAAATATTGTGATCGCTTGCATGACAATAAAATCATATTATTTAATGTTGCTATTTGCAGTTAGCCTTGTCAGAAAATACGAGCATTAACCCATTCCCTTCCATCCGTACCTCCAGCTGAGAGTAGACCTGGTCTGGCATGGTCTCTCCATATCGTTCCAGCAGGATGATTGTGTCCTTGAGAGGCTCAAACATGCTGTCTGTGACCATTTGTCTGTCTCTGACTGCCAGCAGGTGACTCATAACTTCCACCAAGCCATGGTGATCTCCCTTAGACACAGGCTGGCCCAGCCCTTCAACTGTGGCTCGGACAAACTCCTCCAAATCATTAAGACTGTGTGAGTGCATGCAGTGTGTTAGAGTGAGAACAGGGGATGTTGCAGTATGTTCTATCTTTAATAGCCAAGGAATTGTACCTGTTAGTGACATAGGTCATGAGATGCTCCTTGAAGAGCCAACTCCACTTTTTGATAGTGTTTAGAAGACTGACTTTGAAGAGCTTGATATCCACCCGGAACCATCCATCGAACACTCTGGAGTCTTCAAGCTTGGAAACTTTAGAGTACAGGTCCTCATAATAATCTATCTGTAAAATGAATACCACACTAAATTAGAAACACAAGGCATGCATGGAACATGTGACTCCAGAAATAAGAAAGACTTTCACCTGTTCTTTGAACTTAGCGATTGTGGGGGGGCTCTCTGGGAGTACATCCTCTCCATAAGCCTCCATCTCTTCATTTGTTAGCACATGTCCATACAGGAGAAACTGACTGAGAAACGCAGCCCTGTCATCTAGCCATAGATGGGTGTAGCAATCAAACGTCCTCTGGTAATTTAGTGCTTTCTTGAGGACGTTCTCCACTCGTTCCATAACCTCCTGTCTCAGGTCCAACAAATCTAGCATGTCATCCATCACATCCTGTAAGAATTATATCACATCACATATTACATCAGGAGTATGACACACAGACCTCTTGCAAATCATTGTTAGTATTTGTTTTAACTTGCTTGGAGCATTAGACGGGTGGGGTTTGCCACATAGGGCAATATAATCAGTGCCAGAAAATGTAATCAGGAAAATCACAGGAAAGTACAGTTTTCTATTTGGTTGTGGTCAATTTGGTATTTTTTTGTGACTGACAACATTTGTTGTGATCAATTATTTGTATTATTTTCAATTAAAAGATGTACAAATACAAGTATGTTAAATAGAAAATTTGCCCTATACCACCCCTGGAATTAATATTACTTGTACAAATGGCATGTTCAATCAGGTACATATAATTGAGTAAATTGCATCTCTAGAAAAGTACATAATGTAGACGTGGCACTGCCTGCTTACCCCCACCCCACTCTCCTAAGACTACTACTCTGGTAAGCCAGGTTAAAACCACAGAACTTGAATGCTTACTATATGCAAAGTTATATATACTGAGATTTTATATTGTTAATAGACCAAGCAATATGAGTGATGCCACCTGTGTTGTCATTCAGTATAAAGTCAGTTCTCCAGTTTTGTATCAGGGTTAATTAATTACCAGTATTTAAACCTCAATTTTGAAAAATCTCAGTGGACTCAGACATTCTCATTCTAGCTGAACATTTTATTGTGATTGTAATCATCCAACTTTTGCAAGAATAGGAAAGAGCTAAAATAACCTAACGGCTTGTGAACTGATTATCTAGCTTCTATTTCCTTGCACAGGCAAAAAGGCAACAGATGCTAACAAAACAACTCTTCCAATATAGAAGAAAATTATTACAACAGCAAAATACCTGATAGCTCTCCATGTTCAAGTGAGCAGCCACCCTGTTCACATTCCTTGACGTCTTGAAGATGTCTCCTAACAGTCCCTCTATCAGCTCATAGAGGCCATCCCCTGCATCTCGCTCCAGTGAGGGGAGGAAGGTCATCACTGAGCCATTCAGCAGCAGATGAGCCTCAAATAGAGGAGCCTGACATGGCCCTGACTCCATGTTCTCCACAAAGAACTCCAGAGAGTGGCTGATGGTGCTGAAGAGCCCCTCCACCACCATCTCATCCACATACTCCAGGTAGGACTGCCATGCTTCTGAAGCAGGGTCAGCATGGAAGAAGACCATGTTCTCCTGATGAGATTAGAGCATATTGGAGAGACGGTGAGCACTTTGGATTTCAAGTGATACAGTGACAATGGAACAGTACAGGTAGTCAGATTTAATTTGAGGGTATTTTCATCCATTTCAGAACAACAGTTGAACAACTAGAGCATGTTTTATACATTGTGTCCATAATTAAGAGCATCAAAAGTATTAGGACATATCAAAACTATACCAAATAAAGCAGTCATCTTTAGGATGTCAAAAAAAAACATGAAATGTAATAATATGAATATATTGTGAAATGTATTGTCAGAATCCAGCCATACACACCTGTACCAGCTTGTGGATAGAGTCTCCATCCGTCCGTATGGAGCTGTATTTCTTGTTGACACGGTCTCCCCTGTCTTCCAGCAGTATGAGAGCGCCTTTCTTGTTGTCCTTCCTGCAAAACATGGCCTGTTTGCTCCATCCCTTCATCAGTGACTGGATGGCTTCGCAGTTGTCCTTGGTTCTCTGGACTCGCCACACAAGGTTGTGGACCAGGTCTTTGGTGGTGCTGATGAAGCTCCAGCAGTCCTGGTCCTGCCATGTCAGATCGGTCTCTGCCCTTGTCAACTGCAGATCTATGGACACCAGCTCAGCTCTGATGAGAGGAAATTCCACTTCTAGCACTGTCTGCTTCAGCTTGTTGTACCATTGAACTAATAGCTGCAGACTGCTCACATACTGGAAAATACAAGTGTGGAGAGAGTGACTGGGCATGCTAGACTATGGAAAAGATAAGCACGAGCTATTGCTTATTATTGAACTTGAATAGGTTTAAGTTTGGAGTTCATGGAGTAATACGTTTGTTTCTAACCTTTATGAACATGTCACTCTTCTGAAATACAGCCATTGCAGCTGCAGGGATGTTGATCTGATTGAGAGTCTGAATATACTTCACATCTTTCAAGACTTCAGTCAGCTAAGGAGGCAAAGGAAATGGTGATTTACTCAACATACAGTGTCACAGTGGAGTGGTGATAAAATGTTTTGTCTTAACTAACAGAATCCCTTGGAGAATACATGAAATAATTCTAATACATAATAATTACCTCCGCCAAGGAGGTCATGTTTGCGCTCTCTGAGTGCCTGCTAGTTGGTATGTAAATTACCTTTGGATTGAAGTTGACTGAGATCAGACCAGATGAGATATTTCTAGAGATGAGGGGTTGGTTCAGGTTGAACAGGCACACCTGGTCCAGTCCATTACACCAGTCAGAGTAAACGTCCTCCTCATACTGGTCCAGGAGAGTCAACATCTCCATGTACATGTGGTACTCCTGCACCATCTCTGCACCCTCCATAGGCCTGGAGACATCACAGAATCGTGAAACAATGATCACTCATAAGCCTGGCACAATAGTCATTGCTTGCCTGTTCTATCTATCTATCTATCTATCTATCTATCTATCTATCTCTATATCTATTTGTTGTTTGTTTTGTAATTTACTTATTCATTCATTCACTGATTGGAACAGTTAAGCGTTTGCACTGACATGTCAAACAGAAATCTGAATTGTTCCCACGGGGTTTGAATGCGTTCCCTGAGCATTTTTGACCACTTTAAGGCTCCGGACGTGTGAGCCATGTTCTTAGTCAGACCAGTCTCCATCTGTAAACCAAAAAAGAAAGAAAAAGGACTGAATGAACTCTAAACAATGCCTATTTCACCTAGATTACATAGTATACTATATGCCATTTTTCATACAGTACCTGATTGAGCTGGGATTTATACAGGTATTTACATTTCTCCAGCTCTTCTCTAAAATGTTGCTGCAGGAAAAGGAAGTTGGGACTGAATGTCTGCCTGATTTGTCTTCGCTCCAGGAAGGGTCCAAAAATAGCTAACAGCTAAAGGACAAAAAAACAAGTGTCTGTTCGGATTATGTTAGTGTCCCATTTAGCAGCTCTTTCATTCATTATTCACTTTATCAACACGGTCATCAGCAACATCAACCCCACTAGCAAGCATTCCTTACTTTGAACGCTGATTCCAGTCCTGAGCAATCCTTAAAGGCCAAGCAAAGAATGGTGGCAAGGCGGCATTCAAAGTCCACAATCTTCACTTTGAAATCCTTATACTGTTTTTCAAAATCCTTTAGACAAAGTGAACAATTCATCAGTACTCAATGATGGATGCTGCAGCATGAAAAGCCATGGATCATGAATGTTATTTGAATCTGCAAAATCTGTAACAGTCCTATCATCAAACTATAATCATTTTGATACCAGTAGTTATGGAATACATCTGGAATTGTCTGGAATAGTCAAACAAAGTGATTTTTAGACAAATATCACCTGTGAGTTGCAATCAAGCGGGTTGTTTTCACTGTGCTTTAACATCTGGCAGTGGTCGCTGAACTCTCTATACATCTGAGCGGTCTGCTCACTGTAGATTTTGCCTTTGAGTCCACCAAATTCCAGCTTTTCCAACCGCTGAAAGTCCAGCATCATTTCAAACAAGTCCTGAAAAGACAACATATTATAAAAGACGTTCATACAAATTCTATCAAGACATTAGGCCAGGTGAAAATACGACCTCACCTCCAGCTGCAGCACACGATTAAGGAACAGGTTGAAACGTGTGAAAACCATGGCAGATGGGAAATCCCAGGGTGCATGTTTCATATGGCTGGCCAACTTCTCCCTCTGGGTCTGGAAACGCTCCCTGAAACATCTGAAGACTCTTACCACCGTCTTTACCCTTTGTAGACCTTCCTCTGTGTCCTCTATGAGTAGCAAATCTGCAGAGAGGTAATCTGAGGCCTAAAGGGTGAAAGGTAGTTTATCTTTGTGAATTCTTTGTTTCTCACTAACAGACACCGAAAGCCAACTAGTGACGTCAAAGTAACGCAAACAGACTAACATCAGCAAAACAATATTTTATTGAATATTGCACTAAATGATTATGCACTTTATTCTAAACTTTTCCACACGCCACGCCCTCCAACAAAGGTTTACATTAGCAGAAATGTCACAAGGCTGTGTCACTTGACGTAATCCATCCCTGAGGAGACTAACCTGTTGAATGAGCAGATTGCAAAGTTCCTGCAGTAGCACCACAATGCGTGCTGGCCTTCCATAAGATGTGCAGTGGGTCCAGATAAGGAAGAGCATGTGGAAGAGTGCAGGGATGAACGGTCCGATGTGAGGAAATCCTTCCTTTTCCAGTTGAGACAGTTGTGCGCGCAGTGGCCGTAGATGGAGATCAATGTCCTGGGCCTCTTGTAGCGCTTAGAATTGCACAAGAAATTCCCATTGCAAATATAAACAACATGCTTAAAGTCGTTTTGTTAATCACATTATGCTGTATTGTACATCCTACATTTGACAAAACTCCAAATGCAATATGTATCTACTTCTTACCGTCAAATACATTTCCAATCAGAGTTTTGATCGTTGGATGATAGCTGCTCTCCATATTCTCCAAGATCTTCGCCATCTTCTGAACAATGGGACTCTGAAGCTATGAATGAAAGTACCGACAGCTTTAACACCGAGAATAATATCAGGATGGGGAAAAAATGAAATCATAGTGTGTATTATAGAAGATCAAGAGGAAGACGGAGCATGCCTGCTCATAAATGTTCTGTATATTGCTCTTCCTGGAGGCCCAGAAGTCCAGCTCCACAGTGGGCCCTGGATGAAAGCCCCTCAGAAGGAGCTCTGCTGAATCCTCCTTCAAAACCTTCTGGATCAGGTTGGTCCAGCTGATGACCTGGGACTCTATGGTGTGGGCCACTCTCCTGTCATAGCTATCATACCTGTCAGGGGGAAAATAGAGGACATTTATGAACAACACTTGCATTATAAAAAACACTAAGATGCCAGTCTTAGTCAGGTGTTTCCTTACATTTCGATGGTACTGTAGGAATTCTCCATCCAAGCTGTCGCTGTTGGAATAGGAAGGACCGTTTTCCCTAAAATCTGGCCCCGGACAACCGATGTCTTACTCCTCATGTTCTCAACATGTCGAATAATGTCCTCAGACATTAGATTTGGCCACATCTGATGGTTGTTCTTGTTTGACAGCAGTGGAACGCATACCTTGAGAAGAGATACAGAATTAATGCACTCAGTTCTCCTAAAGGCAAGCTAGAAAACACAACAGGTCATCTGCATAACCAAAATAATTGACACCACTTACAGTAAATTGATTTCTATACAGGACCAATTAGCTCACTAGTGTGAAATTAGACAGATGGCAGGCTTGAGGGTATAATGATCACCTGTTCAACTGTGTTTGACAGCTGTGGCAGTGGTGATGGAGATAGGAGGCCGAAAAGCAGAAGTTCCCTGCAGTTTTCAGAGTTGAGGGGGACAACTTTCTTCTTAAGAATATAGACGTCCTTGTTTTGAGCAGCAGGTGGGCACTGCATTTCAAATAAGATGACAAGTTTGTACTGCAAAACATTTAGATATGGCAGGTTCAAGCGATATCTACGACAATAAATTCATAAATATCTACACGTGCATTTAGGATAATTATCTAAATTCATGTACTGCTAATTCTGCAACAGGCATACCTCTTCTGAAGCAATTAGAGAGCCATTCGCTGATGGAGAGAAAAATATAATACTTTGCTTATCAAAGAAGTCTTTTAGAAGTGTCTCTTGGTTGACTGCGCTCTTCTCCCATGTCTCGCGCTGCAGTCGCAGTAACCGACAGACTTTGTCCTCGATGAACTTTACTCTGTCGTCCTCCAAAAAAGAAGGCGCGCTTTCGTCGTCGGACATTGTTGCTCTATGACCTTGACATCTTTTAACACCGTCACTTTCTGAATAAAGCTCTAGTCTAGAAACTATAGCGCCTACGTGAATAACTTGGTGGTAGAATAGTTTTAGTGTCTGCTGCTCAGGGGGCGGCTCAGCGTTCCGTTGCTTAGCGACAGCCGCCATGCTCAATCACTGCAAGTTATCTTTTGCCTTTGCACACCACACAAGGTGCATTTAAATTGTGAAGCAACTTATGATTTCGTCGAGGAACCTTATCCACAGTGACAGTCATGAAGAATATAAACTGAAATGTAGCTTCTCTATTGCAGTATTTACTACAATACTGCTAGTACTACCCTCTTTCAAATGAACCAGCATATCAATCATACCAGTGTAGTTGTTTGCCTCCTTGAAAAATATAAAATGCACACAACATTTTAAAGATGTGCATTTGCAAAGGATGCTGTCACATATTTGCTAATTGTATTTGACAATCCACATGGATTTTTAAAATTACCACTGACATAACAATAGCCTAGTGGTATATAATCCCTGTTGTTTTGCTAGGTCACACCCATAGGGCCATGCTCAGTCATTTGAAATTCAAAGAGCTGCAATAATTCCATTTAGGCCGAGATAAATTCTCTCACGCCTTATAGTTTAGCATGAGAGACATTAAGCATCTGATGTAGCTGATATATCAGTCTATTTAGTTTGGATAGGTCTATAAGCTCAAGCCTGGGAAGACCAGCAGGTTCTTTGCACCCAGTGCTTGCATCTCATATTTACTCTCTTTCTGCACTTTGATATTATTCCTCTGTTTTAGTTTGTCTTTGTAAATATTGGTTTCTTAGTCATTACACATTTGATCAAACTACATGATGTTTGTTAGTTCTATACATTTATATTTTCTCTACCATGGCATGGCCTGTAGTTATTTTATTGGACAGTCTAGATGATATGACAGTATAGAGCATATGGGCATGTGGTAATCCAAAACATTCCTAGTCTAAACAGGTGCAAACGGTGCCCACGTACTGCCTCTCTGTGACGGCACTGGACATGGATTATAGGTTAGGAACTAGTAAAAAGTGTATGTGTGGGTGTGTGGGGGGTCTCTTTTGTAGAAAGGCTCATCCTCACTTTAGTTTTTGTGTTGTGTTAGCAGCGTTGTCCCAAGCAACAGTCTTTTACAGGGGTCAACCCCCTTACCTTATCTTGAGAGTGTAGCCAGTGTTCAGAGTGCTTTAAATAAATAGAAATGTGCTTTTGGAGTAGCTTAGGGGTATAATACTGATCAATCAGAGAATGCTAAAATGAAGTATTTCTATACAGTATATAGGCACTATGCAGGATTTGGCTAAACCACTGATAAGCCATGGTTTACCAAGGAGCTCAGTGGCCTGAATAACATCAAGGAAAAGGCAAAAGAGTCTGATATGCTCTGTGTGTGTGGTGACAAGTCGCTCCTCTGGGTCATCTAAATCTTGAAAAAGGTGGAAAAGAAAGCCACTATACCTGAAAAGAGTGTGCAGTGAGACTGAGCCTTTCCTGAATTCAAGGCATTTTTGCATGGGGAGGATGAGAGTAGTCTATGTCAGAGTCTTAGCCAATGATGCGTTTGGCCATCATTGAGGTGCCACTTAACTTCACTTTGACATAAGACTCTGACATAGGCTGCCCACATTCTCCCCATACAAGAAAAAGCTCAGCCTCACCATGCACGTTTTCAGGTACAGTGGATTTCTTCCACCTTTTTCACATCATGGAATAAGCTATCAGGAAGGGAAAAGGAGAGGAGAGTGAGACAAACTCCTCCGGTTTGCAGGTGACACTACCGTATTGGACCTCATCTATACAATGACAAGACCACATACTGGGAAGAGGTTGCCTGCCTGTTGCCATGGCGCTAATAACAACTTGGAGGTAACGCACTCAAGCAGTTAAAATGAAGATGACTCCTGATGTAATCCACATGCTCATTTTACTCTGAAAATCAGCACAGATGTTAACATGCTTGAGAACATGAGACTCTCATGTTGCTGAAGGCCAGAACCTCTTACAACCTCAGATGGGATGAGAACATCCCCACTATCATCAACATCTCACAAACCAGGCCCAGTCCAATTGTAGCGATGCATCATCCGATATATCCTTCCATCCTCCATCGCAGTTAGTTTGGCTTCCTTCTCAGAAAAAAAAAAAAATGCTTTGCACTATCCATGCTCAGCGGGTCACTGTCTGCCAGCTGCCTCTGATGTAGGACCTGTAATGTCAGGGCAAGAAAGTGTGCAAGAAAGATTGCCCCGATCCTGCCCACCCAAGCAACCAAAAACTACCCTTAGGAAAAGATGCAGTCAAAGTTGGCACTACACCCGCCACCTCAAGCATTTACTTGCCAAGGCTTGTCCACTGCTGAACTAGCCCTCCTAATATCTCCGTCCATCACTTGACACTTACGCAGTCAATCATTATTCACAACCCATCTCTGTATTCTGGTGAAACCCTTAAGGCGTGCAAACGTGCCAATGCATTTTGGTGTTTCACATCAGGGTTGATGAACTACTGAAAGTACTTCATCTTCAAGAGAAAAACTTGTTCCTGATTACCGGGCAGGTAAGATCAAATTACATTTATAAATTGTTGCTACTATGTCACATCTCTCTTTATCAGTGGGCAAACAATGACATTTCACCCCCTCCATGCTGACACAATTATTACAGCTGTCACCACAACATATGACAGGCATTTTAATTGGTAAGTAAAGTGTTTGTTTTGAGAGTCAATTTGGGAGTCACTATGGCGACAGAACAGTGACCTCACTGCAAGTCTAGACAGCTTCTTCAAGGTATCATCTGCAATGACAAGAATCAATGAAGAATTTAGGACTTCACAGTTCAAATTGAGTTTCTCTATTTCAGTATTTACTACCCTACTGCTACTACTTATAATTTATACAATTTTACAGCATTTCAAATGAGCCATCATATAAATTATTGTTTGTTTCCTTTAAAAAACTATAGCAATAAAAATGAACAAAACGTTTTTTAAATGGATATTTGCTAAATATGCTGTCAAATATATGCAAATTATATTTGATAATTCACATGGACTTTTAAAATCACCACCTCCATAACAACAACATTGTTATCCCTGTTGCTTTGTTAGTTCACACATATTGGCCATGCTCAGTTATTTGAAGTTCAAAGAGCTGCAATAGTTCAATTTAGGTCCAGATAAGGCATAGGGAAATGTTTTCATGCCTTATAGGCAAATTACCACTGCCATAACAATAGTGGTATAATCCCTGTTGTTTTGTTAGTTCCCACTCATAGTTAGAACATCGGCCATACATTAGACTTATGTGTGAACCCGCTGGCTTAAATACATACATGAAACAATTTCAAATTATAAAATCCTTTATCATCATATACATCCAATCTTTAGAACTATCGTCTGGACACCGGGCAAAACCTATAGGCCTACCTGACATAACACTAGACTCCAAATAGATTTTAACAAAAAAATGTTGTCCAATCAGAAAAGCAATGGGACAGTTTTATATTAAATCACATCAAACTAAACCTAACCCTAACCTGTCCTACCCTGGGGTGTGAGAAGGTCCACACCACAAGGACGCCCTCTACAGGGCTCAGTGGACCACAGAGAGGGAGTCAGGGCTACTTTCAATGTGATCAGGCAGCTGAGAGCGTGTTTCAAACACCAGTTACATATCTCTGACAGAAATGACCACAGATATGATAGGCCGCGCAAAATATCACAACCAAAAGCATCGTTGATACTGTCTATCTTATGGTGAGGCAAATCATTCCTATGTTGACTCTTTTTTAAATTGTATTTAATTTTATTTTTTTGAATAAGTTGTTGAAATAAATTCTACTGAATGAAGTCCTGCAGACCTGTCCAAAATAAATAGATGAGAAAAAACAAATCGCATATTTTGTCGGGGATCTTCTGAAGTTGGTGAACGTGGCCGCCGTCACTACCATCGGCGTCCTGTAGAGGGCGCTGGCTTTTCTCTTTTGGCAGACCTTCATACGTGTCTGAGCTGGAAACGCATCCAGACGTCCAGCCCTCGCCTCGCCTCGAGTTTGAGACAGTTAGTCAACTTAAACGTGTATTTTATGTGGCTTGGATCGTAGGGCACAATTTAATTACTTTATACAGAGTTTGTATCTATGCATGCCAGATGAACAAGGTGGTGGAAAACTGTGGATAGATAGGCCTAGAGAGAGAGCGAGAGAGAGAAAGAGAGAGAGGTTTCCTGTATGTTGATATTGAATCAATTGACAAAATTGATTGATAAAAATATATTGAGTCCACTGAGTGCCCATACCTTGCCATACCTTAGCCAACACGAGTCCAAATTTGATCTATCATTATAGACCTAATGGAGAGCAAATATCAAGCAAAAATGTGTTTTGTGCCAGAAATCAAACTGGAAGTCATATCTAAACACACACACACACACACACACATCAGGGGCGCACTGAGCTGCGTGCGTCTGCACGTCTAATAATTTATCACACTGACGAAATAATAATATCTTGTCAGTCATTAATCATTCTTCCATTTGTCCCCGGAAATGTAGTCGCTGTAAACTAGTTTCGAAGTTTTGGTGGCAAATACTATTAGGCCTAATACATGTAGGGACTTTGACGCTATTTGAGTTGAATGAATTGACGCAGCTGTAATGAATTGTTTAAAGAAATGCGGCTACCCGGCAGTGGAGTCTGTAGCAGATCACACTAAATACTGCCCGATACTCAGGAGCCTCTTGCGGTGTTATGTAAGCCCCAGAAGGAACAAATTTGTTAGCCCACACCCGAGGGCATCTGCTGATGGATATGCTGCCCTGGGGGACTGGGGAAGCCGCAGTACAACAGCCGGCCGCTTATCTTGAAAGGCTTGTTTTAAGTGTTCCTCTGTTGGGATACAAAAGCTTTAAGGGCACCCATTACCTTACAATTGTTGTACAATCCCCATTGTTTTGGTTAGTTCACACTCATAGTTAGAGCATATGCCATGCATTAGGCTTAGGCACAAACCCACTGGCTAAATAGCCTATATGGATGAAACAACTTAAAATTATAAAAGCCTTATCTAGATACATCCAAGCTTTAGGCCTGTGGTCTGAGAACCAGACGACAGAAATGTGATTTGTAGTTTTGGACAATTTTATTCTTCTCTCAGTTAAACAATTTTGTAACATTTCTGTACTGAAGTGCATCTAACTAAATGTCTTATGTAAAATGCCATATGTTATCAAAAGTCACCTGTGTGTGTGATTGCATGTGTGCGAGCGGGAGAGAGAGAGAGAGAGAGAGAGAGAGACAGCGTGTGTGTGTGTGTGTGTGTGTGTGTGCGTGTGCGTGTGTGTGTGTGTGTGTGTGTGTGTGTGTGTGTGTGTGCGTGCGTGTGTTGTGGAGGAAGCTGGGACAGGGCCGTAGGTAGCAGTGAGGACTCCCCTGAGGACGGCCAGGCCACTTGTGTGTGATGGGCTGGTTTCTCCCACTTAATCAGCATCCTGAGAGACTGGCACTGCCCCCATGGTCATAATGCCTGGGGTCACTGTGGGCTCCTCAGAATGAAGTGAAGCCCTACCAGACAATGCCTCTGTCAGTCAGCCTTAACCTGAGCTGGGCCCTTTATTCCTCATAGTGTACTTGTGTAATCATTCACTCCATAAATGCAAATTAATCTCATCGATGTTTTGACTAACATAGGACAAGGATCCATAGCGAGCTTTGAGTATATCAGGCATTTGCATTTCTCACAGTATAGTTTGCATTCCAGGAAAATGCATAATGGGCAGAGGTATACAGTAGGGCAACTGATGAATTTGTACAATGCTTATCACATATTCCCCTGCTGAGATTAGATGATGGCCTTATTTTCATTTTTAGTAAGTTTAGTAAGTTGGCAAATTCTGCTCGTCACAGTGGGAAAGAAAAACCTCGTTAGGTTCGTCATCATAGCGACGTGTTCTTGAAAATACATTTATCTCAAAAACTAACAAGATAATGAAAACACAGGAGAGCGCTTCCTGCAATTTGCAGTAACTCTTCCGCTTCGTGTGGACCATAATTTGTACTTGTTTGGATGGCACACACAGGCAGTGGTTTGGGGTTTGTAGCGGTAATGTCCCAGGGGCTTCTGTCAGTCCGGCACCATTATAAATGACAGAGCTGAGTGAGCCTCCTTGGCTGCTTCTCAACACTCTGGCTTCCTCGGGGCCTTGTGTAGCATTTGCAGAGCGTGCGCCCTTTTGATTTCCTAATCCCAGCACGAGCTGTGGAATGCTGGCCCTACATGAGATATTCCACTCACAAGCAGTGATTTATGTTCTCGTGGTGCAGGGCTCAGTGGTGAGGGGATCGCAGGTGTTGTGGAGCCCCAGTAAAAACTTTTAATATGCACACCTCGTGGTCTCTGGCAGAGCCCAGCGCAAGGATTACTGCCATTTGGTGGGGGGGATGGGTCAATAAATGTTTAAAATGCATCTGAGACCTTACAGTCTGATAGCTATTATACAAACACCCATCTAATAGAGAAGTACAGTATCACACTGATCACTGCACTATCAGCAGGATACAGTGCATCCTGATTTCAGTATTGTTAGTCTGAATGAAACAGGTAAGAAGAAAATAGTTGGATTTAGATTTCGCAAAGTTTGTCCAGTTTCATAAAATATTTTATTCCGGTACCTTTGCCGAGTATTGAGAATATAAAATACAGTAAGAGAAATAATATAACTGCAACCCTTATGTATATGAAATAAACCAGTGAAGGCATCTGCACTTATTTCAATTTGGCGGCTAGTTACTGAATTGTTAACTGTAGAGTTAGTGCCCACTTGAAAGTGAAGAGGTTGACCTTTGCTCATGTCATAGTAAAAGTCTCAACGTAAAATCAAGAGTGCAAAGTGAATGGCATTCATTCAGAGCTCAAGTGTTTGTCCACTCTGCAGCCACCACATTATTTGGCATCTACTTTTTTTTATTGAAGCTTCGGGAGCTCATCGTTTTCTCATGCAAAGTGGATTGAAATCAAGGGTTTAGCTTAAGTTACTATTCTAAATGCTTTGAGAAATGGGGGGGGGGGAAGAAAGAAAGAAAAAAAAGTCAACATTGTGGTTAATTCCCCACTGGCTTTGTTGTCAGACTTATGATTGTGTGAATGAATGCTTGACAGTTTAGAAGATATAGCAGATAGTATACTATCACTACATTTCATTCATATGTTTCTTCAAACGTTTGGCATGGTTTATGACAATAAACTGAAAATCAATGCCAACCTCTGTAGGCTACTATGGCAGCTATCACTGGACTATTACTATAACCGGGCTTTTTTCTGAATAACATTGACAAGAGGAACAGATGTAGTTCACCATTAAATGTGATGACACCAAATTACACCGCGTCTGCCCATCAAAAACTTTCCATTCAGAGATTTATTTGGGTTCTTCCTGCCAATGAGACAGATTTTGTCATGACATGTCACAGACAACTTCATGTGCACTAACAACCTTTCTCCTTGATTTAATAACAGTGATCTGTGCTAATCACAACCCCCTTCTCCCCTTTCATACGTTGCCAGAGGGATTGCTGTAAACTGCACCAGCTTACCTGCCTCCAACTATCTTGTTTTCTAATGGATGCATTAGACCCCATCCCCCTTTCTTTGCCTTGTTATATAGGCGCAGGGGTCAGGAAGGCCTTTCGGCCGTGTGGCCAAGTCTGTGCAGCAAGTGGAGTGACCTTTTCAACTCTACTCTTTGCTGTGAGTCCCTGAAGCTCCTTGGGGTTTGGGTTGTCTTTCATTCATGTTTGTCTTCATCCAAATACATGTTGTTACATTTGTGTGTCACCTGTGTTCTTTACGCTGACATTTTCATTATTCATATGATTAATTATAGAAAAATATGAAATAGTAATGTTTAAATATTAATTAATTTAGGTTTTATTTAATGGGTAGCCGAATTAAGCAGACATCAGTTTTATTGCAATTATGTGGAACTCTTAATTCAATTAGTATTTGTCCATGCAAACTAAGGAAAATTCTAAATGTCCTCATTAAATATAAATGTTGCTTATTTGATTACATAATTTAAAAAGAAAAATTGGAATTGGGATGAGTTGCTCTGGATATGATAAATCCTAAAATGTAAATGTAAATCCTGGCCATGAGTTTAAATATTAAACAGTAGAACTGGTGTACTAGTTACCCCCCACATTACAACAACTCATTCGTTGTAGCCTGACGGATCAATGCAAAGAACCCTTCACCCCTCACATCACTTGGAAGAGCTGCAGGTAAACATAGTGTATATTCAAACACAATGTATTTTATTTCCCTTTGATATGGTAAAATATGAATAAATGAGCAGTTATAATGTGCATTTGTTTCCTTTTCATGTATTTTTGTTAAACTGCTGTAACAGCTCAGTCTTCCAGCCTCCGAATGTCGATAGCACTGTCACAATTTCACCTCTGAATTTATGCTAAAACATTTGCCTCCCCAAGGTTACATAGCAGATTCATTTAGTCCTTACTCTGCCATCCCCCTTCTTCCTCTCCTTTCCCCTCCTCCTCCTCTTTCTTTCCCATGTCCATTAGACCTTGCAGACTAATCGAGCAGCACCAATTGCTGGTGAGATCATTAAGTAAATTATTTTAAGATCAAACGGTCAGCAGCCACAATGAAGTCTTGTGTAATGGTAAAAGCCTCAGAAGCCGCCACCCACCCCTCTCTCAAATTAAAGCCCGGTGGGGAGAGCTCTGCACCTCTCAGGTGGATGCCCATTAGGCCTTTTAGCTGCAGGCTAAGGTAGGACCAACTAATTGGTGCCTTGAACAAAACTAACCCACTGACAGGATCTGACTTGCTTGCAGCTTAAGAGTGCAAAATTGTTCTTGGCCAAAGACAGCAGTTTTAGACCAGTGTAATAGTCCACCTAGAGGGAGAGACAATATGGATTTCCCCTGGCGGGGTGACAACATACAGTCTATCCTCTTGAGGAGGATTCCTAATATGGAATTGAAAACGTTGTCTACTTTTCTCTCTCTCAGCTCTTATACTTGACAACAAGAAGGGCCGTTGTTGTAACTGCCTGTATTGACTTGCATTCCAATTTTTTGGGGGGGGGGGACAAACTGATTGATTGATGCATGTAGGCCCAGAAAGGAATATGTGACCATGAATCTGCGACAGTGCCAAATTTAATCTCCTATTCAGATAATGCAATATGTTTGATAAATCGGTGGGTCTAAATCTCAAGCTTAAACATTCTTTTCACCATACCTCTTCTTTTTTTTTTACCTAATTAGTGCTGTAGATAGATATGGGGAATCATTTACAGTGTTCACTGTTGAAGCTTCAGAAGTGTGTGTGTGTGTGCGCGCGCGTGTGTGTGTGTGTGTGTGTGTGTGTGTGTGTGTGTGTGTGTTTGTGTGTACCATGCTTGGTTCAAAAGCCATTAGACAGCGATTACTCACAAA
>OMLI01092388.1:44730-55922 GCA_900302605.1 Rondeletia loricata
AATAAATGCCCTGCCCAAGAGAGAAACGTCTTTTGACTCCTTACAGAAAATAACCGGATGATAGACGTAGTTAGATGTTACCAGTTACGAGCCAAAACATATACGTATAACCAGAGGTTGTCCCAACTACGGAGGAGGTAACACAGGTGTGCAGAGTCTGAGTCTTTCTGGTAAGCCAGGAATTTGTTTTGGACACTCTGCTGGTGCCTCCTTGTTCCTGTGAAAATATTGTATTGACAATGGCATTTACACTGCAAGTTGCTCCAGTGGGTGGCGGTATGCGCATTCCCCTCCAAGCTACACAGGTGCCCGGCTGTTCCGTGGCTTTGCACACGGTCTTGTTTCTCTCAGTGTCCCCTCTAACTGCACCAAATCAGCATTACAATTCCAAATGAAAATGGTCCTTGCAATCAGGCTTTCATTTGCTCTATGAAAATTTGGCTGTGCCATTATCTGATGTCCTGAGAGGAGAAATCCCAGGCCTCTGTGTGGTTGTTTTGAAGGAAATGTTGGTTTCAACCCCTGTTGATTGATTCTAATCAGCCACACCATGCCAATATCAGGCTGTCCTGAAGCTCATGTATACTGGTGACTGATTAGGTGGGATGGTTGGTGAATTGAAAAATGTATAAATATGTATTATGCCTGAATGCTCTATAAGCATCTGGAATGCTGCTTTTGATAAATTCTTTGATACAAAAATGTTTTGATGTAATGTAGTATGTAGATATTTCCATTTTCCATTCTCACTGTCACTGACAGTTGCTACTTTAATGTTGACAACATGCTTACATTCAAGTAAGGGAAATTGTCTCTTAATAATTGATGCCAGCAGCAGTGACGTTAAAGCTTGTTGTCAAAAAGAGCTACAGCCAAACACATCACAAGAATTGGCTTGTGTTTCTATGTGTTGAACAGGTCTGACAAAGAAACATCCCTGACGCCAGGCTCATGCTGTGCTGTCTGGGTCCGCAACAGGTTAAAACACCACAGTGCCACAGCTCCAGGCTATTCACATACTACACTCACTAATTTTAAAGTGCCATGATGAAACCACTGTATTGGATTTTTTTTTGTTTCTTAAATATCGTTGATGCACTTGTAAGTGATCATGTATAAGCAACGGGGGTCCAGTACATTGAAACATAAACACAATGTTGTGCATGCTGACATTAATAAAGCTAGTCCAGTGGCGATGACCAGGGGCTACGAGAGACAGGTACTTCCTATATCCTGTAGTTGATGGGCTGCGCATGGGGCCTCACCTGGCCTATAATCTGGGAGGGCTGATCACAAAGGACTGGAGTGGAGTGAATTCCGCCTGTCCTACTTCAAACGCAGAGGGACAGTAAATCAGGCAGGTAGACGACACTAGGCGGCCCACTCATCCCTTATGTTCACTGCTTCTGTCCCCCAGGGCGCAGGAAACAAGTATGCCAACAATGTCACCTGACAACACTGTGGAGCCATTCCACCACTTATCCATTTTACAGAAACTGGTAAGGATGTGTGCTGAACAGCATGTGCAGTGTGAAGTTATGTGTACGGACAAAACATTTGTATCCAAAACACAGTAAAAATCCCCTTTTCACGCTGCATCGTACAGATTAGATACAGCTAAGGACAATGAGAAAGTTGAAGTTACACATTTGAAAATGGAAATCTGCATGAGACACAAAATACGGTTTTCTCAGCATTATACTTAGCTACATTATAAAAAATTTACTGTAAATTATGCTTTAGAAATTGTGACAGTAAAGTTGTCAGCAGTGGTCAATTTATGCAAATGAGATTTAACAAATGCCTATTTTTAGTAAACAAGTTCTGCTTTGTAGGTTTAACCTTACCAAATGGGTATTTGCATATTATATCTACCATCATGAAACACTAGAATAATACATTTAACCAAGTTCAAACATAATTTTAACAGATCAGCATAATCATTTATGTCAGCAAAGGGCCATGTAGTATTCGTTTTCAGGAGGGTGAAGAATCATACAAACGTTGTCCCAGAGATTGATGGGTATACAGAATATTAACTGGTTTATTGGTCAGAAATATGTGTTCTGATGTGTGCCCATTCAGTCTGATAATAATTTTGTATTATGTTTTTGCATAACAACCAGTAATACATATTATATAAACATCTAGCATAGACCACATGCTGCATTTTTTGTGTGAAATGTCAGTCTTCAATTATGTCAAACGGTATGTTGAAAAAAATATTTTTGAGGACCATTTCACACAAAATCATTTTGATATTTACTTTGCTCTCTCACAAATGTGATTCTATCAGCTCTGTGTATATTTGTACTTTTATGCAGAATGAATCACAGTAATGGACTGTATTTACAACCACGCAAAATACATTTCCCACTATTTTACACTAAGGAAGAGAAAATCTGTGAGATACTGCACTACAATTTTACAATATTTCATTGTTGAATTATATTTTTAAATTACAAGAAGAGTTGCAGTGCAAGTACATCAGTCAGATGTCTAACTATTGCGAAATCCTATCTGAGGAGAGGGTGTCAGGGACGAATGAATCAGAAGGAACACCAAGGTCAGTGTGCTATTTCAAGGCCTCTACTTTACATGGCCGCATAGCAAATGAAGGCCTTCAATCAAGTCAGATTGGGTGGATGGACTATAGGTACACCAACACTCAGCACTGAGAGTAATGACAAAGGAATAAATCCATCAAAAGAAAGGGAAAAAAACGACACAAATTTCATGGTCAGAACAATACCATCTCTAGATAGACCACATAAATACTCTGTCCACAAAATGAGGTTTTTTTTGGATTATTTTTCATGAAACAAATAGGTTTGGCTCTCTTTCATTTACAATCGGCTCCTGTCTAAAACCGAGTTCTGTATAGTGGAACACTACTGTAATACATATCTGCAAGTAGCCACAAACTGATATGACGGTAAAACACATCCTGTACATTTTTTTTCTAAGAAGTGCCTCGTCCTAAATAGTTTTATTCTATTGAGAAATACATCTTTCTTGCATGTGCCTGAGGATACGGATGTAGATCTGACTAAGATAATGTCATTTATATTACCACCTTGTCATTTTTGATAAATGTTCAATCTTAAACAAACTCTGTCTTTTTGCTCTTTTCTTTGTATAACCTATTTGAATTTGCACTGAAGGGATTTTACAAATTACAAGACCCCTGATGCTTCATATCTTTGCTGCCAAAATGGAATATATCCTAGATATTAATAATATAGAGGTTGATCCATCTCCCAAGAATCATTTATCTAAAGTTTGTGCTATCTGAATATGAGCCAGGAACCCAATGCACCAGTGCTTTAACAATCAATACATTATCTTATGTGCAAAGTCTAAACGTTCAGACGTTTTTTTCCAAGTGTGTGAAACAAATTAAAAGCCTGGCCAGTCAGTAAAAGACCAATTCATAAAGGTGAAAAAGTGAGGCTGCTGCTGTGACGGGGAGGACCAGTGAAAAATCTCTGCTGACCCTCTCATCCCTCTGCTCATCTATCTCTCACTACTGTCCACTGATAGATTTCCCTTCGCTGATTTATGGGAGAAAAAAAATGTCACAGTGGAATGGGCTTTTGATAAAATTGTTCAAGAGATTCTGGGCAATAAATCCTGATCTTTACATCCAGGTTGCTAGCTACTTTCACATTCTTGTGCCATCAATAAGAGCCGCCAAACATGACAACTAATCAATAACTTTACAATATTCTGGGCAGTTTGGGAAAACAGTAACATTTATATTTAACAGAAAAAAGCAAGTCACTCTTTTATACTCAAGAAACTATGGTTAAGAGGAGCTTGACTGAAACTTGGGCTGAAAATAAGTCACATTGTGTTTGCACTGCCTGCTGGAGAGAAATAGTTGTCCTTCACAATAGCTTGTTCCTTTTCTGACTGGGCCTGTTTTTCAACCACAAATTGACAGAATTGCATCTATACATTTTCCTGTATATTGGGTTCGTGTACACAGATGTACCAATTCCTGTTAATCCTACAAATCCTTCAGATTCCTGTTTAACAAAATATCTTTCAATTGACAGATAAATATTTAGCATTTTGTCACATGGGCAATTTAATAATTAGGCAACAGTAATTTAACAATCAAACTGACTTTATAGTGTAAATATGCCAACTAGTATGTGTAGGATGTCTAGTATCTCTGGTCCAACATATCTCATGATGGAGTGTTTCTGACAGGCACTCTTCAGTCAGCCGAGTGGCGCCAGGAAGGATGAGTGATTCAGCAAACCTGCTTGGCGTTGTCTCTCTGGTCTCTCAATCTTTACGATGTAGGTAAGAGGAAAACAATGAGCCTGTTGCTCAGTACAGGTGTTTCTCAGAGGAGATGACTTGTAAAAACAGGTAGATTTCCACTGAGAGGATTGACTCACATAAAAGGCTCCTGCTGCTGCAATAACTCACAACCTAGGTCTGGCCGTCTGCCCAGAGAGAGACTGAAATCATAGCAGTGTTTAATTTGCACAGCACAAATGTCCTCGCAAGAGTGAATATAAAAAGGTCCCTGTGCAATTGAAAGCATCTGACAATGTTTGTGGTAATGTAATCCATTGTTGACCAGGAGATACACATCAGCACTGTAACCTCAGATTGACAAAGACAAATAGGGAGCCACTTAACAGGAAATGTTTTTAAAGGACCTTTGCAATCTCAATAAAGAGGAAGAAAAACTGGAACATGAACTAAAGTAGTTCCAACGACAAGGTTGTCACAAGAGATGAGAAGGAAGGAGAGCAGAAGACAAACAGAAAATGGGGGAGCTAACTGGCTGACTTTGTCTTTCAGATTAAAGCCCAAGCAACAACCAGCAACAAAGACATTTCTGACAGGATGAGGAAATGAAATGTTTACAGTAAGGGGGGGGCTGATAAGTGAGAGTGCATAAGACATTGGAGAGCCCTTCTTCGGACTGTCACTGCGCGCTGCGGACGAGGAGTGGTCATTCTCAAAACAGGTGTCATTACAAGACAGTGAAAAATGGGAAGTTCTGCGCTCCCCCATTTAATTTACCCCATCTCAACGTCAACCGACCCCCTACAATCTCAATTCAATGCAGCACTCAGATCAACAATTTGTTTTGTCTTCACTATGACATTGAAATACTTCCCCACAGCATGTCAATGATTATTTTCCTGCTACTGAAAGATTGAGATAAAATTTGCTTTGCTACAGGAATATGTCATGTTTATACTGATTCAATTGGAGCCACATAAGATCATACAAGCTCTGTGCGGACTCCAGACCTGAAAGGCTAAGGGTATTCAGTGTAGTGCACAAAAATACATACATTCTGTTGAATTATTTACACCATTTTCACCGACTGGTGTGATTTCAGAGGAGACCGCGCTCCCATTATCCTGCCCTTGTTTGCAGGGGGAGATGAGACATTTTCTCAGTGATAGGCTGCTCTTCTGATTCCTGGGGCTCCTGCAGGGAGAAAAGCACTATGTTGATTTAATATGTCCTGGCCCAACACGTTACAGCAGCACAGAAAAAGATGCCTGTTCTCATCTTTGTAATCACAGCGGCAGGAGCAGAGGGCACATGTCCCCAGTGCCTCATTTCAGGGCTAATCTTTCATTTCATAGCCCATCTCTCCATATCAAACAGCACAAATGGCTCAATTTGCATGACGGGATTTGTAACATGGCGAATCAGGTGTCAGACTCGATTAAACATTACACCGGCACGCTATCATAATCAGCCGTCTAATGAGCGCGGCCGGTGGTGTGAGAGGCTTGGATGGATCAGGGAGAGGGGCTTCTCCACGCTGCCCAGCGGGGGGGGGAGTGAGTAACTGAGGGATTAATTCAGAGGTGCAGTCCCTCTGGCCTGACAGAGGGGCTCCTCTGGGTGGCAAGGAGCCCTGTGATGCCTGTGAGACAAGGCGACGCAGGCCACACACACATAGGGAGGACTGAGGGGAGAGCTGGTCTTGAAACACACACAGAGCCAAGAGGCAGCATCTGAGGACTGCTTATTCCTGTGTATCCGCAGCTTTGAATACTAATGCACGGGGCCATTACAGAAGAGAAGCCCCAGTAGAGTGACCCCAGCACCAGATCACATCAGGCTATCACTAAAATGAGGCAACAGGATCATTAAGATGCAAGGAGATTCTGGACCAGACATCATTTGTTTTTTTTCCAGTGTACATTTACATACAGATTGTCAGGCTGATTATCCTGGATTGTCATTACTTCAAAAAAGCTACCTTTCAAAAGTGAAAATATATTTTTTAAAATCAGTAATACAGATTGGGTTTATTTATTTATTTATATTTATTTGATTTTCAGCATGCATTGAGAATCATGTCAAAAGAGCATGAGCAGTAATTAAACGTTGCGAGTTAGGACATTGGTTGTGCTTTTGCTGCATGTAAACATCACCTCACATGATGAGTAGATGTCAGCCTCCACAGAGCCATGCTCTGTCAGCCATGCTGTCCTCTTCACCCCCCTCGTTGTGTACAGTGTGCCCCTCCCATTGTCCAGCCCTTATTGTTATCTGCTGAATATACACTGATGCTAATTCTACTGTTCGCTGTGTTGATGTGCAGCTTTTGGTTCCTGGTCCACAGAGAGTTCCCTATTGCCACCGTCCTACCACCCTCAGCATCAAGGTCCCCTCCCCCTTACTCCTTCCCCCACCCTCTGCCCTGCTCCCCATTTGGGGTGACCCGGGTGCTGTTCTGAGGGTTCCTCACACCCCAGAAGCTGTCAGTGGCCTCCTTCCTTCCCATGAGCGGAACACACAATAGAGAAAGGGCTCCGGCTGAGAGGTTCAGTAGCCATTAACCCCTACCAGCTGTTCCTGCCGAGGGTATTCTGTGCCACAATACGTGCCCCCGAGGGGGCCCTCACGTCCACTAATCTAGCCATTGTTGGCCAGGAATGCTGACAGAAGAAAAGAAATTTTTCTTGTGTCCATGCAAGCGTGTGTATCCATGTGTGAGAGCCGAGAAACGTAGGGCTAATTTCTATAGTTGCCTGTGAAGAAGGGAGACCATGAAGAATACCCTATTTAGCTGCTTGACAAAATTCTTTTGCTTAAAAAATGGAAAAACAATGGCAATTGTTTTCAAGTGGACTCCTTTACACTGTCCATGTCTCTGAATTTAACTAGCAAATATTCTGCCTGTAAAGTCGATATAACTTTATGAGACTTAATTTAGCTATCCTTGCTTCATTTTTAATGCATGCACTGACAAACATTCTAAAACCACGATCAGCTCCAGAGCCATTTCTAAATGGATTACATTTTGGGGAAATTATTCCATTTTGGTACTTTGCTCTCAGAATATATTAACAATTAGTCCATTTCAATTAACATGGAAATTAAAACAGCATTTTCCAGTCAATTTAACCATGATGCAGCCATTAGGGGCTTCTGGTGTGCTGAGCATGTTTGTTACTCTGTCGCCATGTCTACAAATTAAACCAAAAAAAGAGATTCCTGCTCCATACTAGGAAAGCGATATAGACATCATATTCCCGTAGTGGGCAGTTAAGCTAGTTGAATTTATCCTTTTTTAATTGCTGCAAAGTACATTTCCACCCAAAACATGAATACAAAATCCAACAATTCATAGTTTTTTATCAATTTCAATGACATCTGGGATAAACTATACCAAAATTTGGTGTCCAATAATAAAATTCTTTAACGCACTAGGCTAAAGCTCAAGCACTGTAAACACGACTCCACACACCCAAACAGTTCCTCCTATCTGTTTTTCTCTTCCCACTGAGTAAAGTCAATAGATGTGATATCAACAGTGTTGACAGCAACAGGAAGCAGCGCTCCATAGCTGTCAGCAGGCTATGGGATGCAACATTAGCATGGAGGAAGTAAACACAACAGCACCTAAAGAAAGGGGGAGGACACCTCTTATGGAAACTGTTAGGTGAGTTTTGAAGAGGAAAGGTATTTTTCTGTATGTGCTCCGTCCCACAGCCTGTGCTGTGTTGTGACAGGCGGGGGATCTGCGTCAGTCAATTATATGTCCCAACAGACTTTTGTGCTAATGAGCTGGTCCAGCCATCGGCAGACTTCCCCTGTCGTCCAGAAAAGATCACTTTCATTGCTTGCAGAACTAATTCAGGGCACAAAAGTGGGAGCTTCACCATTGCAGCCTCTTTTACTGCTCCTTTTGTGGGAGCTTTAGAAGTGCGCTGAAGAGAGGGCCTAGCGCTCAGGCCTCTTCATCTCCAGTCCATTGCCTGTCATTACCATACATATCCATATGAAAAGTGGGGTAAGGCCTGAACAGCTGTCCAGTAAAGAGGCAGTGATTCCCTCTCCCAAATGCTGACAGAAGCCTTTAGCCTTCCTTGGGCAATAATAAACCAAACCATTTAAACAGTCTTTCAGGGAGTGAGAAAGAGATTGGGCCATAATGCTACATTCACAGGCATCGGTGGCAATCATTGGCTTGCTACAGTCTCTAGTGGCTTCACAAAAGTTAAGGGACAAGCCAGGGAAGAACTCCCAGAACTAAGACAATGTGAATATCATCAGATAACAGCAGCACTAGATTTGTCTCTTGTTTTGAGAAGAAAAAAATGTAGGTCTCCTTTTTGAACAGATACAGACTGACTTATGGTTCAAAAGATTCTACAAGCACATTTTGTAATTGTTTGGGTAGCTAAAAGTTCTATTAGAAATAGATATAATTATGCACAAATGTCAGCATTTCAGTAGGTGCATATCTTTATTTTAGCTTCTGATGTGGCTTCTTAAGTGTTAACAAAGGTTGAACATTTGAATGGGTGTAGGATATTTGTTTACTCCTTCTGTGAGCCTGGAGATCAGGGCTTTTCACCCTGAGCAAAATGATTTGGTCCAAGAGGACTTGAAGAGTGTATGGGGATGGAACTGAGCAATCCTCTTGTTTAAACTTGGGTGGTGGGCATGAAGACAGAGGTTAAGTGACTTGCCCCAGGTCACATGTGAAGTCATTTACTTAGGGTGGATTTCCTCACCTAAACCTGCATGCCTCCACTTACGCCAGAAGGGTTTCTTTAACATTCTTTTAAATGGATCACTTCTGCATACTGAAGTCTAATTCTGGTTCAATTTTCCTTTTTACAGTATGCTGTTCATTGTTGTTGTTTGGTTTTCTTTGAAGTCTAACAGTGACTGTTTGGGGTTTGTGGAAAATAGGAAATTATATTTTGATGGTGATGATTTGTTTTGTGCTTTCACTTGGGCCAATTTGTGACCTCTCTGATTTGATTTGCCTAAAACATGAAAAAACTGCTACTAGTAGACTGTTAAAATCTGCACAAAGCAGCAGGGGGGGAAAACAGTTAAATACAGCATCTATTTAGCTGATGGACATTACCACAATTCAATTGTGATGATAGAGAAAATCGTATTGGGATTACCTTCAGCTGTCCTGGTATCAGTGGAAAAGGCAGTTTTTCACACTGCAACTACTATACTCATGTTGATGGTTGTCATCTTTCTGTCTGTTTGACAAATAGCTTGATGGCATTTGAATATTCCTTATGTCAGTCAAAATCTATGCAATAGGAATGCCTAAAAAAAAAACAATGAACAACTAATGATGACAGGCTATTTTTGAAATTAGGATTTACTTCAAAACAATCTTTTTTCTGTGTTTCCTCCAATATCTACTGTGACAATATTTTTCTTATACATTTAGGAATATCAACATTTACAGAGTTACATAATGTTATTGATTGAAAAATTTTTTGGCGCTGCTTCAGTCATTGGGGGAGACTGCCTATGACGTTATCCTAAACCTTAGTTCAGAGATCCTTTTTGAATTTTGTCTCCTTCCACTGAGTGGTTTTCTATGCTTGAGATGCCTCGTTCTCCAGAAAAGGAGGTAAAGGGAGAAGCCAGAATCCGGATCTAATGAATAAGAAAAGCCTTTGGTTAAAAGGGGACTGGTTTGTCTCTTCATGGGTCGCTTTTTATTCAGCTTTAGAAAGACGAGGAGTCCTGATTGATAAATCCCCTCCCCTGCCCCCCTTGGCGCCTGTGACCCCAGAGTCATCAAGTATAATGCACAGCACCTTTAGTTTCTAAATCTCCGATTGAAAAATAGAAGGAGCGAATTTGTGTCCATTGAGGGAACTTTGACGTGCTTTTACAGGGATGATTATTCTGAGGCTGCATGCCCAGCGGGCTACCAGCAGCTAACTGCATGGAGGATTTATTTTCCGTCTGATCCTCCTTCCCCCCACCTCCCATGCATCAACAGCATCCAAAAACCACTGTAATGGCACTTGTTGCACGCCCTTAAATCCAGCGGAAGTGTTTTTTCATATCCAGCCAACACCTCAGGCCCTTATACCTATCACTCTCCCTGCCTAGACTAGCCTTTATTTATCACGATTCTGTTGTTTGTTGTCTCTGTATAGTTCCACAATTCATTAAAAAAGGAAAAGGGGGTGGAGAGCAGAAGAGAGGGGCAGAGTATGGAGAAGCGAAGCTGGAGGGGGTGAGAGGGAGTAGGGGGTAAAGGGGAGGGATTAGGATGACTTCTTGAACACATTTTCTCCCTTTTGCCGCAATTAAACAAAGTAGGCCTGTGATTAGTGCAGCGCAGGGAGCAGAGAAAAAGACACCCTTGAATCCCAATGGAGGGACCTGACTGAGCATTATTGCCTGACAATGCCTGAGTTTATTGCTGAAACCTGCTTACCCTCCTGCATGGCAAACCATGGGAACTCCAGTCAGGTGGAAACTTTTTCTCCCTTTCTTTTCCCGCTCCTTGTTTTTCTCCCCCCTCGGACCACGGAAGCCCTCCAGGAGCTCACAGTGTGGTTGAAGCCACACAACTCCCCCCTGGTAACTGAGATGTTTAGGATAAGCTCTGCCTGGTTTTTGTGCATGAGCTCACACTTGTCTGCTGTTGTTCGAACACAGTTAATGATGAGCTTCCTCTGTTTTTTCCACACCCCTTCCCTCTCTCCTGTCCTCCTCCTCCTCCACCTCCTCTCTCCTCTCCTTTTCTCCTTTCTTATTTGAAGCTAAGCGGCTGTTTAAGTGGAGTGCCTCCTCCCTCTGGCTCTTGGGAATGCTCTCAAGGGGCCCTTGCCTGGCACTGTGTGCATGACACATAATGAAAACAATTTTACGCTGCAGAGGGAAGTATCAGGCAATTACGGATGTGACAGCCA
>OMLI01092390.1:0-29511 GCA_900302605.1 Rondeletia loricata
AAATATTGCCACTTTCTTATTTATTTTTTTAAACAGCTGGTCTTAATTAACAGGCAATCAGAGAAGAGAGAGAGACTGTATATTTAACAGCACACACACACACACACACACACACACACACACACACACACACACACACACACACACACACATTCTTGTGTTGTCATACCTGTAAGGACATCAACTAAACTGATTAATCAAAATACCCAGATAATTGTAACATACTCTTTCAATTTGCTCACCATGTCTTCCAGACAGTGTCGCACACGGTAAGCAACCTGACATACAATCTTATGTTAATTGATGGTTGTCTTTCTTTCAAGTCGCACATTGAAAACCTTAAAATAAGGTTGTAATTAGGGTTTTATTTTAGAAATAATAATAATAATATCTTTCACGTCTAGAAAGAGGTTGCTGCCATGTTATTACCTGTACCTGATTATGGAGATCTCTTGTATAAAGAATGCATCAATTCAGTGTTTGCCTATGTTGGATATTGATTATCACAGTGCAGCGAGAGGCTTTGTGGACATTTGGCTCCAAAAAGTAAAAACATAGCACGCACACACAATATTTGGTGATATCCAAGGGTGAGCAGGTGAGTAGAGTACCCATTCCCCATAAACTGATGACAACCCCTAACCCCTAATCACACACCCTTACACACCAAACACACTAATCAATATAATAATAGTGATCATGACACATGGTTTGCTTTGTGAGCAACCCATTTCTCCCTAACAACAACCTTAAAATCCAGGGAGTGTGATCATCCAAATGAGTCTGGGAGCCAATCATAATATCACCAATAAGTTAATTATTCAACTGTCTTGGGAAACACAATTACTACACAGCTTCTATCTTGTACACACCCGTATAAAAAAGTGTTGATGTTAGATAGGCAAGTGCTGCAAGGAGAAACAGCAGCATAACATTCAGTGTGATGGATGAGAGGAAGTGTTTACTTTTTCTTTCTGCTGTGACCTGATGGCTGCCTCCTTCTCCTGCTCCCTCTTTAGCCTCTCCTCCTCTTCCTCTTGTCGTCTGGCAGCTATAGCTGCCTCCAGCCTCGCCACTTCCTCCTGCTGGGCACGCCACTGCTGCAGCTACAAGCACACGCGCACACACACACACATGCGAATACACACCGAGGGGGGACACAAACACAAAGCAGGTTATTGTCCATCAGCAGCTGTCTTGAAAGATTAAATCAGATAGAGAGACATCCAGCTGAGTCCCAGTGCCATTGTGCCAAAGTGTGGTGAAGGAGGCGTCAAAGCAGCCTCACACTCCATTTGTGTTAGAACACCTCAGGACAAGACAAGCACTGAATGGCAAAGAAAACCCCTTGTGGTTAAGCCCTACAACAAACAACACTTATCCTAGTCGGGAAGGTACTATAGACTATAGTGTACAGCAACTCAGGTCATGCATTATGCATTAAGAATAACAGACTCACTTTCACCCTGACACCCATCCAGTTTTGAAATTATAAACATTCAGCTCACAAACTTTTTCACTCACCCAGCTAGACATCTGGAAACAGACTACATATTTAGAACACACACACACACACACACACAGTCAAACAGTTGCTAGGGAGTGAGTGACAGGTTCGTTATGCAGCAGCCTCCCTGCGGCATGCTGGGTATTGAAGTGTAGCATTCCGACCAGGCAGACAGATTCACAGCTCTATCAGTGGAGAGCTTAAAGAAGCCCCGTAGGAGAGAACTGCAAATTAACATGGTCTAACTCACATTAGCACCAGCAGCATCATAAAGTCAATCATACTTGATGCCTGCCTGAATAGGACCAACAACTGGCTGCCCGTTTATTTGGGAGAGGATTTAGCGGGACAATCCTGCCTCTAATCCAGTGCCACATGAAATAGTGTTGAAGTTGGAGACGTGACACGCTTCTTCTTTGGAAATCAAACAGTTCACCCATGTTAGGGTATGTGCAAAGACTGTGCAGGCATTTAATGTATAGGCTACTGTATATGTAGTGATTAGTTTACTGTCTTCCATTTGTCTTGCACTGTCCCCTTGTCTTGTATGTAAGTTCCTGCTGCCCTTGTACTACTGTGTATCTCTGTAAGTTGTTGTTGATTCTAATATTGTCTTGCATAAAATGGCGTTGTGATTTGAAGGTCGCATTCCAATGACTGTTGGTGTGGCGCCAAACAAGACACTAGGCCTGTCCAAAAACTCAATAGACTGAAATTTAAAATGCTTTAGTGTGCATATTTTTCTGCAACATCGATACATTTAAAATGCCAGGATGTTATATTTGTGTCTTATACTTTATTGGATGAGTCGGCATCAGGAAAATACTAAGTTAGTGTAAAAACCAAACCATAATACTGACATGAGCAATGCTAATATTAAGTTGCGTCAGTGTTTGGGCTTCAATATGGTATGTTGAAATTGTAATGCACTGAATATGTATAGAACATGTAAACAGATAAAAACTTTAATTGAGCATGACAAATGTATAGATTTTCATGTTCATAGATCTGTTCGTCACTATGGTCTGATATGTACTGTCTGCCATGTGGTGATGTTTTTTTAAAATTAATCTGCACATAGCTTCCTGCAGGTATTGAGAAATGTTTAGAATGTGAGAAGAAGCAACAGTCAGAGGACAAAAGACTAATGAGGAAATGAGTTAATTAGTTTAGCTGCATTGCCATATGAATCCTTGTGTAATGTGTTTTCTCTCTAATTAGTATTAAACTAGATTGGCCTTCAAAGTATATGCACGATTTCCTTTCAAATTGAAATATTGCTAATGCACACTGCTGAGAAAGGTGAGCAAGAAAGCAAGCATGGACTTGTCAATTGTGTCAGATTACATGATTTGTTTCTATGTTTAATACTAAACAAAGTCTACTGGTAACTTATGGTCCTTGGCAAAGCACAGACATGTTCCCTTGTACTGCACAGAAAGGGTCTCCATACATGAAAAACTATCCATATGTCAAAAACAACCAGCCCAAAACAGTTTTGACATCTCTACTGATCGATACCAATTCTGCGTTATACCATTTCTCAACCTGTGAAACAGCTGCCATGGATAGATTCTGTGCTGCGCAATAAGAAAAAGGTTCAAAATCACACTTGAGAAGGTTTGGGTTTTTTAAAATCCAGGATAACTAGCACACATAATTGCATCATCAATCAAGCGCCGCCCTGGCCCAGATAAGATACCTGTGCGTTTGATGCTGGGAACCTTGAAGGACGGGGTGTATAAACAACCTATGTGCGTGCGTGTGTGTAATATTTTTGGGATGTACAAACTAACGCGTGAGAGGTAACATTGGAACTTGTGTAGTGTTTATATATTATATATATTATTATATAACACCTGTCTAGTCTAGTATCTGGGGGTGCACCTGGACAATAAACTGGACTGGACTGGTAACACGGATGTCCTGTACAAGAAGGGCCAGCGCCGGCTTTATTTTCTGAGGAGGCTCAGGTCCTTTGGCGTGTGCAGGACTCTGCTGAACGTGTTCTATCAGTCAGTGGTGGCCAGCGCGGTGCTGTATGTGGTGGTATGCTGGGGGGGCTGAGGCTGAACAAGCTTATTAGGAAAGCTGGTTCTGTCCTCGGTGTCACCCTGGACACTGTGGAAGAGGTGGCCATCATGGACAATCCCTCCAATCCCCTACACGACACTGTGGCAGAGCAGAGAAGCTCCTTTAGCCGCAATAAGACTGTACAACTCCTCCTCCGGCTGGCTCGGTCGGGGTGATCAGAGTCAGGAGGGGGGATGTTAAATCACAATTCGATTGCTGTACTGTATATATAGTTGTATATACTATTTTACTCTTAGTTTTTATTTTTTATTTTTCAGACGTCTACTTTATTCTACTGCCACTTTATTGTCACTTTATTTTGTTATTGTGTTGTGATGTGAGCTGCTGTAACAACTGAATTTCCCCTCGGGGATCAATAAAGTACTCTCTACTCTACTCTAGTTATATGAAATGTGTAAACAGTCTAAAGTACAGGTGCAGTCTCTGGTCACCCAAGGTCACAGGATAATCTGAACTGTATCTTTATAGCATAGCCCCAGTGTGAACACAGCCACAGCAGATTGCTGAATTTATTTAGTGTCTTTCTTGTTTAGGCAGAGATGAAAAGGCATTTCAGAGAGCACAAAGAGACTAAAATGCTCATTATGTACGGTCTACAGTAATTTGTCACTGGAATCAAATTTTCTGTGAATTCAATAGGAAATGGGACACCATCCTTTTTCATGGCAGCACAAAAAAACGACTGCAGAAATGTCAGAGTAACAAAAGAATGATAGCCTTTTCTATCTGCACACCCCAGCCTGCTCAAAGCCTTTGTTAATATAACTCCACAGTTAACGTGATGTCGTCTGCTAAGGGGCATGGTAGAGGCTATAATAAGTTTCCATTCCAGGTCATTTAATGATAGACCTAAGATGAGCTACCAGATTAGGTATGAATCTTGATCCAGTAACATACAGTAACTTCCTGTGAAGTTAGAGAGGCAAATTGGAGAGATTGAGTGTGGAACAGCATGTTATAACTAAACTAACTGCACCACTCCATCTGTGGGACCACTGTATGATTTACAGAATGTTTCAAGGGAAAATAACTTATGTCCATTAAGAGATGAAAACATGAACCCATGCAGTCATGTTTGTATTTCCACAGCTAAAAGGAGGCTCCTGGAGTCCCGTTCAGGTGCAGCCCTTTGTGGGAGACAAATTATACAGATATTAACAATTAATGATTCAGAGAGCTGGCAGCTAAAGCACTCTGTGTGGCCCACGCACCGTCTCACCTACCGAGACTCTGCCATGTCCAACAGGCCACCAGAGGGATAAAGTGCTATACTCTGCATCCCACTCAGTACCACTAACACTCAGTGACAGGAGATCTGCTAACACACAGTGCCTAGAGAGGTGCCCCTTTCACTTGTAGATTGTGATTACTGCAGGGACAATACGCAGATCAGCTGGACATAAGTTAATCTGTAACAGTTTTATTGATACTGCAAAGCGCTCTAGAGAATAGGGACTGAAAAATGAGCTCTCACAATAAAAGAAAGCCTCTTTTCTTGTGTAAATGCTTTTTTCCTTTTCTCTCTTGATTCTCGTCTCTCTCGTCCTGCCGGCCCACTCATCCCCTGCCTAGCTGAGCACGTTACTATAATGTGCCATCCCTCAGGGCTTTATCTGCTGATGTGGAAGACACAATAGCTCATCAAAAGTGTCAGAGTGAGATATCTGTGGGAGGCGAAATGAAAACAAGGACAGAATAAAAGGAGAGAATAAACAGCGAAGCCAAGAACAATGCGTGCTGATTACAATAGCCATTTACCAGAATATTGTAGAACAAATAGCAGTTGATTTGGAAGAGAAGAGTCTGTCGTTCAATAATGAATTGGAAAGAAATGAGTTATATCTCACATATGAAAAATAACTAGCCAGTTTCGTTATCCTAATCATCCTTTTCATTTTGTCTTTCACCATATACACCGTCTAGTGAGTCAATATTGTGTATCTATAGCCTTACATATTCCCTCTGAAACTTAACAAATGCTGTGTGGTCAATGATGTCATCCATGTCCAGATGGACGGATCCAGCCATAGCCACAGCCATCTGTGCATGATGCCCAAGGTGTGGTCCTCAGGGGGACGCCATGGGCCAGATCTCCAGTCCTGGTCTTCAAAGCAGAGGGGTTCGATCTGACTCTGAAATCATTTACACTGGATCTCTTCCCACTGTACATCCCCCAGAAGAGAGCTCAGTGGGTTGGCAGCACACAGCCCAGTTCCTAATGAGGTCAGAACCAGACCAGCATAGGTCCAAAGTCGCCCTTGGACAAGTGAGGGTAGACAACTCATAAGATATGAGTCATGATGGTGACTCATCCATGAAATACACATTTTGTTCGGAGTGACTTGCCAGCTACATTGCAAGCCAATGTCAGTCCTCCACCAAAGCGTACAGTACACATAATGAAATAGGAATAAAATAAGAGTGTGGAAAGAGAGCTGATCTCAGGAGGGGTGAATAAATCATGGTCGATTCAGGAGAGTTGCTGCGGTCAGAGGCAGCAGCTGCAGAAACAAAGCGTTAACAGAAGCAGATGCAATGGAAGGAGAATCCATCTTGTCTCCCCGATGTGTCGCTGTGCTGGGATAATGAAAGGCAATGGAAGGAAAGATTGGATGGAAACAGGCGTCCATCTGCGCCTCTACACACATACTCAAATATGCACACATGCAGTACATACTCACACAACATGTGAATGTGGAAAGGTTTGTGTCATGGGGTTGAAAATGACTGATTCATTTAAGACCATGCTTGAAGTGAGGTATTTTACAGACATTTGGTTCCCTACATGACCAGAGTACTATTATGTTTCCACAAGCCTGTATCCCAGGACAAGAGACTACATTTGGGGCTGAAAATGTTTAACAACCGTTAAACACCAAATCTAAAGCTTATTCATTCTTCACCTGCTTATTCTTGTTCAGGGTCACGGGGCCTGGAGCCTGTCCCACCATGCATTGCGCAAAGGGCAGGGAAACACCCTGGACAGGCTAACACAGATAGACAGACAGACAAACACACTCACATTCACACCTATGGGCAATGTAGAGTCTCCAATACACCTGACCTGCATGCGTTTGGACTATGGGAGGAAACTGGAACACCCGGAGGAAATCCACACAAACACAGGGAGAAAATGCCCAGGACCCAGGACCTTCTTGCTGAGTCACCTCCCCTAAAGCTTATACTGTATGTCCTGTTATTTGAGAAAACTAGCTTGTGAAATACAGCCATCTATCAGTGGTGGTGACCCACACTAACCCCAACTCAGTAGGTCAGAGTGTCTTCTTATCTAATCAGCTAAAGGCCCCTTTGATCCCGTATAACAGGCATCGACCAGCCACAGAACATAAGCACCACTTCAGTTCATCAACAAACTGGTAGGCAAAGCTCATTTTGACTTGTACTGCAATAATAACATGGGGATGAGTAACTTGTTTGTTGTGCGAACTCAAACACCCCCCCCTCAGAGACAGCTACATCACGTTAGCAAGACAATGCCATCCTTATTAGGTTGTTTGCATTCACAGCCCATCCCAAGTGGCAACTAAAGCGTGAGATGCTGGCAGGCAGGCTGGCATAATTTGCAGCCTAGTCAGCAGATATACATGGGAAGGCAGGCAGACGCTGCCGTCTGTCTGGTTCTCTACCGATCTCTCAGAACAACTATCACCTCTACACACCCTCCCTTGTGGACTTATGAGGAAAGGATAAGGGCACTAAATATCCTGGAAACCAGTTCCATATTGTCCAATCCACTAGCAGATGTGAGTCAGCGTACCATATAAATAAGAAGTGTAGACCATAGAGACTGTATACCGGCTGAGCTGCAGAACAATGAACATGTATAATATTAAAGTGATAGATCCAGTTCCTGATGGAATTAAAGATGGGCTGTAGGCATAGTACTGTGGCATAACTGCCAACATACTTAAGTACTTCTGTGAGCCATAATGTCTCATAAGGTTGGAACAGTTTCTGTAGCATTTGACAAATGTTGATGTAAAAGTACACCCACTGGATAGGATCCAATGTTACTGCATACTCTGAGATGCTGCTATGAAAAAGCCTATGACAGATTCCACTCACCTTGTCTCTGAGATGTGAGCAGATGTCCTGCTGGTGCTGGCGGTCTCTGTGGAGTTCCAGCTCCTCCTGGTGGGCATGCCTCGCCTCCTCCAGGGTGACCAGGGCTCTGGCCAGCAGCTCTTCCTGGTCCCGCTGCCAGTTCTGGGCCACCACTCTCAGCTGTGCCTGGGTGAAGCGTTGCCAGTCCCAGATACGTTCATGCTCCGTCTGGAAGAGCAAGATTGACGGAGAGGTCATTGTCTGCCTGTGGCGTGACACAAAGGCATTACTGAATCTCTGAAGTCATCAATTTTCATAGTCATTTTTGTTAGTCAGGTAGTGCGGCCCAAATGGCAAACCCTGCTGTACTGTGTTATACACAGCATTGTGCCAAACTTATGACATGCAAACAGAACTTCCCTACATAGACTACATGATATATTGTATAATATAATGGCAGGAGGACCAAACTTTATAGGGAAACAGTCTGTGTCAGATCTGGCTCTGGGTGTGTTGCTGTATAAAATGGACCTTCTGTCCTGGATGTGAAATGTCCTGAAGGAAAACAGTTCCATTCTGTGTGAGGGCTGCCTGTAGCTATTCATCATTGTGTCAGCGCTCACAGAGGCAGCATCACTTGGCTGCTTTATTGGAACGGAGGGAATGATATTCATCTATGGGCTAATAGTGGCTAACTGACAGAGGGAAGGCATTAGAAGGCTGACTGGTTTTATTGAAAATGAATGAGCTGACAGACCTGCTAAAGGAACAGAGGTGCCAGAGGCAGTCGAGCAAATCCTGTTTATTAATGCACAACTTTAGAACTTGAGGAGGATCCGTCCATTGCTCTTCACTTACTCTCTCACCCTCTCCTTCACTACCCTTGCCATTTTTGTTCTATTAGAAGTTTGTGAGTGTGGACACAAAATGTGTGTGCATGTGTGTGTGTGTGTGTATGCATGCTTGCATGTTTGTACATGGCATGCATGTAAGCCAACACATTACATATGTGGAGGCATCCACTGCAGTGTGTGTGCAGTGCACACTTACAGAAAGCACTCTTAAAGTGGCACGGCACTATTAGTTCAGCTGCTGCATCCACATTCCCCCTGCGGAGTGCTGTCTCCTTGAGGAGTGAGCCATAATAAATATGTCTCCCTGGACTGGAGCCAGTCAAAAAAATTTAACGCTATGAATGATTTCCACTATTGCCATGGAACATTATGAGGGCATTACTATCAAATCCTTGTGGCAGTCAATTGGCCCCCCACATCTTGTTATGATGAAACAGGATCATAACAGACAATAATGAGCCTCATCCAGCAGGGGGCGTACTCCACTCTTATGGGATAGAGTATAGCACCAGGGTTGGGGTCAATTCATGAATGAACTCAATTCCAATTCAACTGAGGAATTGGAATTGGAATTTAAAAAAACCTACAGGAAACAGAATAGAAATTTCAGGAAGTTGAATTTAATTAAATGAAATTCCATGTTTTTTCTTACCACATATCTGAGATTACACGTAGTGTTATATATTATCAGTACTGAATATCATACAATGTTAAAGGTACCTTTCAGGCGTATAACATGTAATCGTAATACATACATTATGATTGAATGTATTTGATTTGTTTAACTGTCTTTTATTTGATTCATAATGTTTGATTTATAATGTTTAGCAAGTCAAGACAACCTCTCTGAGTGGAATTTCATGGAAATTAATGGAATTCAATTCTGTTTCCTGTCATTCCAATTCAATTCCAGTTATGTTTCCTTAGAGCTGGGTGGAATTCAATTCCAATTCCAACTCCAGGAATTGAATTGGAATTTACCATGCATTCTCAATTCAATTCATGAATGGCCCCAACCCTGGATAGCACCATCTGACAGAGATCAGCAGAAGTTGATTCCACTGTATGTCATCAACAGGAATACAGAAACCATGTCCACACAAATCTACATGTTAAGTGGTATTTTGTTGAGACAGTGATATGTAGTGGCAGTGTGACTGGAGGTCATGACTTGAAAAGCTAGTGTAAGAAATGATCAGAAGCATCTTATTCTAATAGCTAGGGATTAAGAGGGCAAAATAAGGTCAGATGATGTCATCATCCAGTCAAACTGAAAACATCAGTCTCTTTCTGCTCTACTTTTCTTGGAATATTTCTTGGCAAGGTCAGACAAAGAAACTGAAATGACAATTTCACAAAATCAATGCTTATAGGAAGCACAATGTCAAAGTCCTAAAAGGGCTCTCTCTCAAACTATTCCTGTGGCCATGCTTTTGAAACGTCTGCGTTGAATTAAGTCTGCACAATTAAAGCCTTTTAAGCACTTTAATGTTTCTCTTTGTTCCTTAGGACCTACAAAAATGGGAAAATGTTGAAAATAATGGGCAATGTTGGCAATTGAGGAGAACACAGGAGCAGATTTATCACCAAGGCTTTGAGCTGTTACACTGGACAAACCCATTAACAGTGGCAATATGTCTCCCCTGCTATCCAGCGCCATTGTATCTTGCATTGGAATTTGAAGAAGACTGACAACAGCGGCAGAAAATGATGCCATCATCCCGAAATGGAGTGAAGGCAGATCTCGGCCCTGCTGCAGAAATGATTAAATGGGAATTGAATTGGATGGCAGTTCAGCAAAAAGCTGTTAAGGCTCACACAGTAGCAGCCTCCAGTGCTCTAATTGAAAACCCAACAAAAGAGAAGCATCGAGTTAACACATACTGACTCCATAGAAACTATTAATAATATTACTTCTATAATACATGTGATAACTATTAGAATTTACAATGGAGCCATATGTCTGTATGCATGAGCATTGAGCAATGGCAATTATGTTTCCCAAAACCCATACAAGGGACATATCTGCCCAAAGCACACTGTTGCCAAACAGACAAAACTGACAGGAATCATTTTTCCATTTTATGTCTAATGGAGCAGTTAGAGTATTCACAGGCACAGAGCTCCCCGTTCCACTGGTGGATCATCCTGCGAGTTTACTGTATACTATCAATGTCAGAACCTATTGACATAATTTATATTTCAGTTATCCTAAAACCGAAAACTCATCTAACCAGGAAATCAAGACTTTTTCCAAATACTGACATCAGAATAGCACTTATGCACTTCATAAATGAGGTTTCGGCAATCCCATCTACGATTCAGACTGATTATCCGCAGCACGCGAGCCAAACTAATTATGACTAATAGCTGAATTAGGTGGAGTCAGCACTCCATCGACTCTGGGTCTATTTATGGGAAAGTGAAGTGAAGAGAAAGAGTGTTGAGAAACACAGCTCTCCTTCTCACAGCCACCTGAGGCTGAATGACCATAGCTCTAAATGCAGCACCTGGCTGGAACTGATGTGAGGACAGGTGTCTGGGTGCGGGTGAGGGAGGGGGTGGTTGTCATGGCAATGCTAGGCAGAGTGGCGTGAGGGAGTTGTCCACAGTGGGTGACATGGCACATCCTGCAGCCTGCCGAGCGGATCATTGCCCAGTCTCATCTGTCTGTCTGCTTTGTTCAGGCTACTGAGCTACATTGACCAGGGAGCCTGGGACTCACACTGCATGGGTACTACAGACTGGGAAAGGGGAGCTGCATTGTGTGGTAGAGTGGTGTGTGTGTGTGTGTGTGTGTGTGTGTGTGTGTGTGTGTGTGTGTGTGTGTGTGTGTGTGTGTCTGCCTACTTGTGTACATGCCTGTGTACTGTATGTACATACAGTACGTCTACTCTAACTTTATGTACACTGCAGTTTTCTTTAATGCATTTCACATACATCATCAAACTTTGACAAATACTGACCAGCTCCTGTCTAGTTTTATCGGGGAAGAGTCTTTGCAGCATGTCCATGTACAGGGCTCTGCGGTTGGGCATGTCATGAGGGTACTGGCCCACTGTCAGCTGGAAGCGTAGGTGGTCATCTGCACTCCAGCCACAGAACCTGGAACACATTGGACAGAGGTCCAACCCAGAAAAGATATGGTCATTGCCATAAAGCAAAACAAAACTGATATTATGACTGTCTGTAACTATTTCCTTTCACTTAACATCACTCATTGCTTGGGTGTACACAATGACAAAATGCATATTATTCATCAAGGTATGAATAAACTATGAAACATTGATATAATCAACCTCCTGGTGCATGTGACTTGACTTGTTCAATAGCTTTCCTCCCTGGGGAGAGAAATCCCCCTGTGCTGCTACGCTGTTGACGTCATACTGAGTTTCATCTTTATCTACACTGCTCTCTTTTCGCAAAAATGGATGACTGTACAGATGATTAGAACCCTCTATTGATTGAGATTGAGCAAGATATTGAAGTGATTGTAATCATTCTCTTGTTTCTCTTGTTAGCTGGGGAAATTACATTTTTCACATTTGATCAGTTAGAATGATGAAAGAAGCAAGACAGTGGTGCTCAGGCCTACCTGTCCATTCCTTGGAGGCGCTCCCTGAGACTCTGCAGCCTGCTCTGGTACTTTTCTGACAGGAGGTGGAAGGCCTGGACCAGGGAGTCTTTCAGCTCTGGGTAGGGGCAGTCTGAATCCAACACCTCCTCTGGAATTTGCTCTATGTTCACCAGATTGTCTGAAGTACTAGTAAGATAGTCCTGCACAGGACAATATGGTCATCTTTGAGTATGCTTAGACATTTGCCTTGGTGTGCCCTTGTGTGACACAGTGCAGTAAGCGATCGTTGATTCAGCTAAAATGTATCGGACTAAGGCTCAAGCTACATGAGTATGGAAGTCTAGTCTGGTGGTTTTCTGAAACAGAAGGGTATCTTGAACCAGCCCAGAGAAACTAACCTTCAAGCCTTGAGCAGTGATCTCTTCCTCCAAGGCCACGTACTCTGCATGAAGTTTCTCAATGATGTCGTCCTGCTGGTCTTTCACAAAGTTGACCTAGCAGTTAAAGGATAAAACTGTAAGAAAATAGTCTTGGCGTGAGGCCTGGAAAACAGACATGGCGGAGCACAGTTTGACCTTATGCTGCCCAGGGAAAACAAAGCAGACCAGGTATGAACTGTCAGTTCCACATCTTGTCCTTACTATCAAGGATAGTAATATTTTCTCTGATATCCATAATGCTTTGGCGAAGGCTCGCTGATAAAAATTGTGGACTGTGTAGGAATACACAAAGGAGTCTGGAGAGATCATAGCAATCTACCCTAACAACCTCTCCCCCCCTAGTAATGATCTGTCTCCTCAAATCAATTGAATGATCACAGTCAATGGTTAAGCTCAAATCTCCCTGTGTTCTCCATCGCCTAGAATCAGAAACATTTATCACCAGAGTGATTCACTAATAGCAAGTAATCAGTAATTGCGCCCTCCTTATTTCCCCTGATATTCAGAAGGAGAAAAATTGCTTGTTAGAAATGGAGACACTGATGCTTAGTGAATAATTAGATCTGTTTCTCTGTGGTGTTTACAAAAGGAACATAAAGATTAGAGGCAATGATGGCAGTAGCTACTCTTATCCACACAAATTAAATAGGAGTAGTCACATTTTTACAAGATCTTATCATTCTAGTGTTGAGTGGTCTACTCAGATGGTGTCAAATATGTGGTTATGACTGAACAAGAACAGATTCTCATTCTTTCAGTCAAGAGTTCATGACCATAGGTGAGGGGCGGAGCGAAGACTGACCAGTAAGCCAAGAGCTTTGCTTTGTGGCTCAGCTCTCTCTTTACCATCACAATCCGATACAAAGCCCACATTACTGCAGCCACTGCACCTGACTGACGGTCAGTCTCATGATCCCTTGTACCCTTACTCGTGAGTAAGACCCTAAGATACCTGAACTCTTACACCTGGGGCTGTTGCTCACTCCCCACCCAAATGGGACAGGCCACTTTTACCCAAGAGAGAACCACGGCCTCAGATTTGGAGGTGCTGGCCCTCATCCCGACCACATACACTTAGCTGTCAAACTGTTAAACTGCTCCAATGCGCATCAGAGATCATAGTCAATGAGGCCAAAAGATGACATCATCTGCAAACAGCAGAGATGCCACCCTAATGTTGCCAAACTGGACACTCTCCAGACCTCAGCTGCGCCTTGATATCCTATCCACCAATGTCACGAACAGAAGAGGGGACAAGGCACATCCTTGAACAAGCACGACTTAATGCCAAGAATGTAAACACAGAGTGAAAAAGAGCCGAATGGCTCGCAGCAGCAGCCCTGGCACCCCATACTTCCCGCAGCACCTCCCATAGGATACCTCGTTGAACACGGTCGTAGGCCTTTTCCAAATCCACAAATCACATGTAGAGAGGATTTGCAAACTCCCTTGATCCCCTGACAATTCAAAGGCACCGTTTCCGAAATCCATGCACTATTGAAGAGACATTTCAATCATGACAACCCAACGATATTGAGAGCATTCAGCATTTTATGACTGCACTGCAGAAACAAGGGGCAGAAATGAGGTTGCTCACTCTCCCTGACAGAGAGGAGCTTTGAGTCGAGCCGCAGCTCCCCCACCTAGAGAGGAGCCAGTGGAGGTATACGGGACACAGCGGACTGGGAGACCCAGGACACGCTGGAGGGACTACATCTCCCAGCTAGCCAGGGAGTGTCTCAGGATCCCCCAAGAGGAGCTGTGGGAAGTTAATGGGGAAAAGAATGTCTGGGCTGCTTTGCTTCCTGTGTTGCCACCATGACCCTGACCCAGATAAGCAATAAGAAAATAGATGGATGAATGGATGGATGGAAGTTCAGAACAGAGTTGGTTTGTAGAAAATTATTCTCACCAAACCATGGTGAAGTTTGATAGTGTCCAGGTATAGAGGAGGGAAGTGTCCCTACCCAAACTGTCTGATAGGAATTGGGCTCTTGAAGACCACAGCGCTGTGGCGACTATGCCTTTGTTATAACTGACCTGGATAAAATGGTATTTGCTAATAATTCGTTGTGTTTGTTTTAACCAACTAGGGGTACCAGGTCAGTGATGAGTGCCAGAAAGTTTACATAATCACAGGAAAGTATTTGAAAGTCTATTTAGTATTGACAACTTGCCTGATGTACCTCTAAATTTATGTCGTAAACTCCTCCCATCTGGTACTCCAAGTAGAGTAAAACAAATGCTAAGACTTCATTGCAATTACAATTTGACCCTTGTAATTAATAGTGCTATACACTGCACCAAACCATTCCCAAAGTTTCAGCTTGAAATCAAATCTTAATGGCAAAATGTTGGAAACAATATGAGAGTGTAGGTTGTCAAAAGCTTCCAGAGTCCTCAGTAGCCAGTGACAGAGTGAAGTACATTTTACCTTTTGAATCCCTAATGTAGGGTAGCACCTATCAGCACCCACTCACATCGGTTTAAAGACAAAATGGCTCAAATTCATTTAAAACACACAGACAAGTCACAAGTCAATAAAGAACGGATTTGTAATTAGGAGCCTTGATCTGAAAAGGGTCCCTCTGATTTGTTGTGAGTGAAAGAGAGAGAGCAAAACAAAGATACGGTAGATACAGAGGTAAAATCAGGAACAGAGAAAAACAGACAAAAGACGAGACGAGACGAGAAGAAAAAGAAGAGAAGAGGCAGCATGAAGGGGGGCTGCCCTATTGTGGCAGTGCAGTCAGGTGGGCAGGGGCTGAGTGGGCCAACATGGCCTGAAAGAGCAGGGGGGGACAATGGGGGGAAAGCAAGCATTTTGTCTCCCACACAGGGGAGACAAAATGGCTGGCAGACGGTTCATTCCCCAGTATGGTCTGCTTTCAAAGACGTCCCTCCTGCCCACTCCTTAATCTCACCATTCATTTCTAGAGCATGGAAAAAAGCCTTTGGGAGTCAAAGGCAGAATTAACTTGTGGTGGTGACTTAGGGCCTGGGGATATCTAACAAACAACAGATTCATGAAGAGTGAATACAGCCCTGTGAGAAGCTGAGACCAAGCAGGAGTGTGGTTTAGTTCAACTCTCTGTTGGATCTGCAGAATAGGCTCTATTATTTTGGTACCTGTAGAGAGTGAGCACAGCAAAGATTCACTGCAGACAGTTTTAAGTGTATAGAAGGGATAAAATACCGCCAAACGGTTCACTAAGAGCTAAGGATATAAGTTGCAAGCTGTATGTTTATGGCAAGCTAAGGCCCAAATATTCTCAAAAGCTGAACCGTTTTACGTTTAAATCCAGACGCTGTAAAAGATCTATATCAATCTATTTTCAGCCAACAACAGCTTTGATGTGGCCCTGTGATAGCATTTGAAATCCCGCTAGCTACCCTTTTAGAAATTAAGCTCAGCTGAGGCCATTGTCTTTATAGAAGTTACTATGTTTTCCAGCAGTGGACATACAAACAGGTCTTTATTTCATACCACACAGTTACCTGTTGTAGAACCTGTTCCCAGTTTGATGGATGGGCAATGAGCTGCTGATGTTGCACTTCACCCAGTCTGATGCACAGGTCATCCCTGAGCTGATGAACAGGCTCCACCGTGGCAATCCTAAATGCCCCTCGCTCCCTCTCTAGGAACAGCTCTAATCAGCAACACGCACACACACACACACACAAACACACGTTAGCATGGTACTCAGAAACAAAGTGGAGACTGATGGCGTTAGTGATACTGTACAGTTACTATTTAAGTACTGGGGATGTAGCCTACCATAATCTTGAAGTGAGAAGACGGCTGTGTCTGTCCTACTGTTTGGCCTTATCTGACCTAGAAAATCATGCAGGTCATTCTCGGCCTTCTCCCTGTAGCATGAATAAGACAAAAGTGCATTACATTAAATGTATTTAACTACATTCCCCCACATTTTTACATTCATATTCATTTGCTGGATGTAAATAAAGGAAGAGTAACCATAGTAACAAACTTTGGCTATACGTGTAGAGTATTGGCAGCAGTAGCACATCTTTATGACTAGGCTCATTACTGAAGCTCACACTTGTGTACACCATTAACCTTGGGTGGCTCAGACGCAGTCATTACGCAGCCAACACGCTGCACCCCAGAGCTAGTGCTGCCCTTCTCACTTCACGACGCATGACACCGTTGGGGCCCGAGTCAGGCGCCTCTGCCTCAGCATGCAGAGGAAAAAGTGTTACACTTCCTCCACTCAGTAAAACCAACCCCTCCCTCTCCACACAGCTCTAACCCCCCACCTCTCTCTGTTTCTCTCCCTTTCCTACCCTTATTCAATGTCATTATTGAAAGAAACCCATCTTAAATCGCCCATCTCCAATTTTACAGGGGCTTATTTTCTCCCTGATTCGTCTTTCTCTTTTGCTTTACTTTTCTCCCTTTTCTTTGCCCTCTTTTTTTTTCATACAGATGCAGTTTCCTGCCTGGGCTGAATGGGACTTAAGTGGGATGGCTGTGCGGTGTAATTGCAGATTCATAAAACTGCAGTGGATAGTGGGAGGGAGTAATAGGGGGCTCTTACTCAGCCTTTGCCAGCCTGGGGTACTCTCTGCTCCACGCCTGTCTGTGCTGCCGGAGTATGGAGCTCTCCTTGGTCGCCTTGGCTGCACACAGAGTCCTCTGGACCTATAAGACAAGGATTCGTGCAGAGCAGGAATAAAAACTTTCCCTGGAACTTGAAGTCCAAAACCAAGCAAAATGCATTCCCATGTACTTAGGTATTCCCTGTGTGATAAGTATTTTGTTTGCTTTTTGATGCACTTAGCCATGACAGTTATTTCGCCCTACATATAATTATGTTGACAAATCTAAATCTGAAGTGCTTTGATGTGCCAATTACCTGGACCATTGTAAAAACATAAGGAAGGTATAGCATAGAGAAAGTGAGTTCAAACATGGTGTTGTGGGTTTATGGTATATCCTGAAACATAAAGTAGGTCATGTTCTTATCTTATAGTCAAGGGTAAATTGTTCCCTCCCTCTCTGCGCATCAGGGGAAAATGTTATTCAGGCATTTGGTTCAGTCATTATATGCGGCTCTGTCTTTGAAATATTGACTTTGAGCAGCTCATAATCTCAGGGAATTCAAGTGAAACAGTATCACTGTTACAAAACATGAAAGTAAAATAAACAGCAAATTAATATAATCAAGTAGAACATGCATGACACGCATGAGGCATGTTAGTAGGGGAGGGGGAGGGGGTAGAAGTCTTAATCTACTCTCATTTATTTGCCTTTTTCATCACGAAAGAACAAGGCCCTCCTTCACAGCTCTCTCAATGCAGCGCTTCATCGTCCTCTATCAGTGTTTGTTTTGCACAGGCCACTGGCTCAGATAATTGTACAACAGAAAACCTCACCTAAGAATACAGAAAGTATATAGTGAAGAGTCACCCGCAGGACGATACAATGTTTCAATGGCGTACTTTCAAATTTTTCTGATTTAGAATGGGCCGAAGTGCTTTAGTAATATAATATAATATATATAACATGTATGAAACATGGAGCGTTTTAGTCCTGATGAACAGTATCAGGTTTGGTAATTTGGTAATATGCAGCTTATATGCCCCGTGTGTAATTTTGTCCAAAACCTTTCAACAGAATCGCAGATATACCTCGAATGTTTGCTGAATGTTCAATGTTGAATGATTTTACTGTAACACAGGGTAGCCACTAATTTCAATGAATGCACCTCCTAATCCCTTAACACAGATACACACACACATTCCTTTTTAAAGTGCTGCTAACCGAGGTATCTTATCAAGAAGCAACATTTTAAGGTTCTAGTATCTACAGCAGAAAATGCTGCCAGCCCCTTCCTGGAGAGCAAATCTGATCCCATGCCTGCGGCGACTCATGGTCATTTATTTACCCTCCATCACCATTAGGAGATGCACAGACAGTCTGCCTTTCAGTGGACATAGCCTGTCTTATCTAGTCCATGCAGACAGCAGGATTGGAACAAGCTATGGGCAACCGCAATGAGATACTAAAAAGCTCCTGCCACAGTTTACCAATTAAAACACCGCAGGTCTAACGGCCTAATCTCCATTGCCCCTAGCGTTAACTTCTTGCTCTGCTCAGATTCAGAGAGGCAGGAGACTATGAACTTCAAACAGTTTTATGGTAGAACCCCAGGCATCCTAATGAATATTCATGAAACTGCCATTGCTATCCTTTATGGCAGTGATATTCCTGCTCTGCTTAATGTTTTTGGACAAATCATGAGGGTTACGACTGAGTGTTTTATATGGAATGAAATCCCTTCATAGAATATGTGGTGTGTGTGCATGTGTGTGTGAGAGATAGAGAGAGAGAGAGAGAGAGAGGAGAGAGAGAGAGAGGAGGGGGAGAGAAAGATCTGGTGCTATGCTGCTAGAGACGTACTGTTTTATCGCTTCACACCCTTGATATCATGGGTCATTATCAGGCCAAGCACTTCCCAAAGATAAGCAGGTAATGGTGGGTAATGAAGACTGTTTGCTCTCTGGAAAAACACCAATAGCATGGTGTTGTGGCACATTCTGCTCCATCTGCTGCTGAATCACCATGTTATAAGATGTGAAAACAATTGCTGATGTGATCATTACAATGTTATTACGAGCACAGGCACGATATTGATAATGACCATATCTACCTTCTGTCCAATGACATCAGATTCTTGACGCTTGACTTCAACAATGGCTTGTAGTCTTTCATATTCAGCCGGTTTGTACTTTGAGCTGCCGAGACCGTCTTTCATCCGCAGAGTCAGTTTTTCTGCATGGATGAAAGCAAATGATACGGTTGAATTAGGATCACTGAAATTGTTGAAAATCTCATCACTTTTTATGTCTGGGGTAAAGTCTTTATGCTGACTACAGCAAAAAAACAAAACAAAAAGAATACTAAAATAGAGACAGAGAAATAGCACATGTTGAGCCCTAATGGGTTGTATGGGTAATTCAGTGGGGACATTTCAGCACGGGGAAGTTAGAGGAGAGTAGCAGAAGGCAAACTAACTATGTCAGACAGTTTGTTGAGTAGTTCAGCTGTGACTCAAGGGGACAGGTGAATAAACACAAGCAGTGCTGCCTCTGACAACAGCATCAAATTCTTGACAATAGGCTACATTGAGAATTCAGCATCTCATAACATGGGGACTTCAGGTCAAATCTGTTCAAAAGAGCAACAGGCCAAAGGGCCACTAAGTCACAAGTCAGCAATGTTTCAGATCCAATTACCACTGACTTACCCACATCCTCTGCTCTGTAGTTTGTGACGAAGGCACGCAGATCCCTTCCACTCATCACCGCAAAGCTGTTGGTGTATATGAATATGTAAATGTTATATAAGTTGAGTAAAACAGTATAGTACATGCAAAAAAATCTGTGTATATGAAAAACACAGAGACTGTGCAACGTTTGATAAAGGCCAACATTTCATCTTGCTTTAGTGAGCTCATACAAAGGATTAGCACTAGACTAAAGGACATAAAAACAAAAGATAATAACCAAAACAGAAGGTCGCCACAAATTTTTTTACTGTCAAGGTCTGCATAACTTTGCATGAATATTTTTCCAAATTCTTACTACAGGTTTTTGTGTTTGGGAAGAACAGTAAGAGACAGATGGTGCACCCAGTGTGATCGGGTATGCTGGAACATCTCTGGGGTCTATCTTGTTTGGCCGTGGAATGACATTGGTTCACTTTAAATGTATAAAGTGAACTGAACACCCTGCCCTGGAATTAATTTACCCATTCTCATCGTCATTCTGCTTATAATGACATGGGATACAGAAACAGTTTCCCCAGCTAAAGACTGCCATTATAATGTACTTTAATGTCATAATCAATTTCATATGCTGGGTATAAAAGAGGGTGTTGAGGCCAGAGCCTTAGGGAATTATAATGAATTCCCTTAATGGACGTGATTGTCTCTTTGGATACTTAAGCCACCATACCATACCACATTAATTGTGGTATGGTATGGCTTTAGTTTAGACAATTCTTGTGTCAAGTTAAGATAGTGTGAAATATGCAGGAATGGCTTGACATTTCATCTTTGAGTGAAATGAGAATTGACGCCCTGCTCTGGACTCATTGGAGATAATTGCTATTGCTCACTCACGTCGCCAGCAGACATAAATGTATTTTTCTCTCTCTCGTAATAACACCAAATGGCAACCTACGGCTAGGATTCAGAACATAATAGCAGCCTAACAGTAGTCGCTGATTTTCATGGGATCATCCTCACTTCTTCACTCTATAGTCTATTTTCCCTAGCCTAATACTTTTGGGGGAAGGCAAAGCAGAGGTAGAAAACTTCACAGGATACAGTAATTCACAGAGAAGCAGGCCAGCAGTGGTGTTAGTATTTCATAGAAAGAATCAAGGAGGAGCCGTAGTTTTATGGTCTGGTCTAAAGTTAGGCCTAAAGGGGATATAGTGTGACAAAGAAACTGAACAAAAAAAGAGTAGTAAGTCTTACATAGCCTCGTAATATACCTAAATGACCAGTATCATGTGTTTGCTATGCGAGTAAAGCGAGTATTTAACCACTGTATCCTACCTTGTGGTATCCCTCTCCGTATAGTGTATAGGTTGACAAAATTTGTAACCAAGGAAACTATCGTCTCCTTCTACCATTGGCTGATTCAACAATGCGAGTCTCCCCGAAACGCCCCCTTCTCCCATCTGAACCAATCAGGAGTGCGCGCTGCTATCCCGCAGGCCCACTGACGTCATGCACGCTCGTATTGCCTCGGACTGGAAGCAGGGAGCAGCGAAGGGTCGTCTTCTTCTTCCCGACTATGGAGGCGAGTTTCACGGGACTAAACGACGGGACTTAAACCGGTGAAGTTACGTGTTCCGATGTGGATCCGAGCCGCAGCCCAGCCAGCACAGTAACAGTCCTCCCCAGGTACTGAACTGCTTTTTTACGGCTGCTTCACTAACTGCAGAATAACTGGGGGGGAATGAAAGCATCTGTGCGCGAGACACGGTATGGACTGCTAACTGTGTTCAGAAAGTCTTGAATTCATTGTGAAAAGAAAGTGGTTGGTCTTTTTTGGGGGGTAATGTAACCTATGTCTTTGCTTTGGTACAAGACAGCCCTCTATCTTAAACTACATAGAGAGAATATAACACTACACGAATCTTGTTCTTCTTCATCGCCAACAACGCACACCTTTGAGGAGGGACACGCTGTCTTCAGTGTCGTGCTCGGGGCGACCTTAACCGTTACAACGAAAACGTACTGGTTTCGTTGTGTCTATCCAGTCCTGTAGCGAAGTGTTTGTTTTTCTTCGTGCCAAAGAAGCTTACTTTGTTTCTTCACGATATCGCCCTTGAAAGCGCATAAGTGGCGAAGGGAAAGCCAGGTGAGCTTAGAGAGTGGGAATCTGTGGAATGCGAGGTCGCGAGGGGCGGAGAATAGATCCAGACTCTGCTCCCACGAGATAAGCTCACCTTTATTCTCACGTTCACTTAACACATTCAAACTACGCCATGTTTAATGTGATTAAATGGCATTTTAAGTAGGGGCGTTTCTTTAGTGTGGACCTTTACAGTCCACCTTCCTCCTGGTCCCTGCAGGCTGTTGATCTGATCTGCACAAGAAATAATCAAATGACATGACCTATAATGTCAATGTTGCATTATTTTTACCTGGTTATAAAGTAATTTCCACACATTTTAAATCACAAACTCAGGATGTAGCCACTGATGAGGCATATGTTCACCCCCTTGTCCCACTTAGGTTTGCCAATGTAGGTCTAATTTGAAATGCATAGAGCATAGTCTACCCTGTCTCACATACAACGTATAGCACCCTTTTGGAGTCTTCATCTCATATTTCTATTAATCCATCGTTACCACTTGTCTGTATACAGTGTACGTTTATAATCCTTGTGTGTGTGTGGGGGGGGGGGGGCATTGCTAGTGGAATGGGAAATCTATCATTTATCCTTAATCCATCTGTGTCCTGTTTAAGTCTTAAAGTCTGGGTAAAACCAAAGCTATATGATGGATATTCACCAAAGTTCAAATTCTATACTTGTATCACCACTAGAAAACTGTGGGCAAAGAAAGTGTGCCCCTTGTCTCTCCTGTAGCACTGCAGGTGTGGAAAGGTTATCTGCCTACCTCAGTGATGTGACCATGATGCAGGGTAATTTGATTTCAGCCAATCAACAGTATAGCAAATGAGATCATGATGTGAACTCTCTCTCTTGCTCTCTCGCTTTCTTTCTCTCTCTTACACACACACACACAATAGAAATCTCTTAGGTTACGCTCCTCGTGATTCACATTACTACACAAGACACGCACTCCCACACAGCTGACATCTATTGAGGGAGTTCACTGTGCAGAATTGAAATAACAAGATACCGGTCTCAAGGCTCAAAACTTACCTCTGTTCTATTTTTTTGTAGATTTTTGCAGTGGCACTATGTGTGGCACAAGAAGAGAGGTTTTAGAAAATCAAGCATGCAGCCAACCAATCGTCAGTTTCATAAGTCATGCTCCTTGTTGATCTTCACACTTGGCTGTGTTGATATTAAATGATATCAAGTTTTGCACTGCTCTTAAACTCTTTGTATTGGTTATGTGGGTATTAACTAGATGAATGAAGTATTGTTTCCATGAAGAAAAACCTTCTTGTGTCACAGTCAGCAGAAAAAGGGGGGGAAAACGGCGTGCGAAAGGCCTTTTTGTATGTTGGTGTGATTGTTTGACCCAGTGTTCGTGGTGGATTCTGTTTAATGGAAACTGACAACAGTTGAATAGTTTAGCTCTTCTTGGACTGCCCCTCCTCCTTGTAATTTTTTCTCTCCCCCTAATTCTGTCTGGACGTCAAGGTTTAAGCACTTGAGTTGCCCTATGTTACATGTCAGATTTGCCTTTTTACTACAATCAGAGTCCCCCCCCCCCTCCATTTAAGAAAGGCAGAGTATTTCCAAAGTTCACCTCGGAGCCTGCAAGGCGGGAAACAAAATGGTTATTTGCCGTGTGCGTATGTGTGTATTTAAGTAGTGCTCAAATAACTGCCTCTATCCTCGGCCAGTCAAGAGAAGGTCAGCATCCCTTGTGCACAATTCACTCAGTTCACCATCAGTCAAGTGCTCTTAAATGTAGTGCTTTTACTGAGTGGCTGTCAGCTATTTGTGCTATATTTACTCCATCTCTTACCAAGCCCATAGTGTATCATCTTTGAGATATTGGTTTATTCATAACACGGATGCAAAATTGATATATTATCAATAAACAAGGTGTAGTAATAATAACATTTTGGATAGTTCTAATAGGAAAATATTTCATGGATGAAATTTGGTAATGTTTCCCAGATATACTGTGTAGACTAATGAGTAGCAATCATGAAGTGACTAGTGACTGTCCTAAATTACATTACACAAAATAAATATTTTACAGTAGAACTTGTGGGAGTTTGCATTATCATTTAGATTCTTCCAAACCTGTGAGAGGTATTAAGTAGTCATTTGTTTCTCTGAGATTTTTTTTCTTGGATGGACCGTGGTGTGGCCTCATTGCGGGATGATAATAATAGCTCATAGTAAGCATCAACCAGTGAGGAGCTTTTATTTACCCTTGAGCTTGAATGTCCTTCTTTTTCCATCAAATCCCACCCAACATAGCTTCTTTCCATCCCACATTTGCATGGTGTGTGGCCTAAAGAGAGTTGGTCTGCCTCTTGAGGACAAACCACAAGTAGTAGAGTAGGGAAATTCCATTGTAATTTATATCTTTATTAGGCTATATCACTTCGGAGACTTTTATGGGATACAAATATGAGCAGACCAAATGCTAGAGTATTTATTGTCAACATTCAGTAGGAATCCCAGCTTAACTGTTTATCATATATAATGCATTTTGTCTGCTCAGTGTAGGCTAGTCTCATATTAGATGTGATATGCTTTCCTATCATATGTCAAATCAAATGAATTAAAGAACCATACTGCATGTGTAGAGTGCATTCAGCCCTGCAGTGGCTTGTGTAGTTACGGCTTGGCTTGTGCGGCTGGTGTTCATTGCTGATCTAACTGGATATGTAGATGAATTCCTGAAAGAGCTCCAGATTTCATGCTTTGGTTGGATCCTGGATGGCTGAATATAATAAAGAACCCAAAGCATGTCAGCGCTTTTAGAGATTAGGTGCACAATAGATTTTTGTCCAGTAAAATAGCCCTCCACAGTCCTGACATGCTGAGTCAGAAAGACGGCCCCTCCTCAGTGTCTGCTATGTGGACAGCAGCAGTGAATGGGAAAGGGCTTTTCCACTGTCAGTTGCTCCAGATGTGGCCGTACTATCGGAGTCTTCCTGATAGCTTATAACTCACATAATCTATCTATCTAGGCCTATCTGCCTGCAGTTTTACCTCAACGGGGCACACAGTGCCTTGTTGAATATTTCAAAGTCCTTGTTACCTTATCACTCCAGGTGAAAGCTCTCTAGTTACTGATGGTAAAAGAAGGAGGGGTACAGGACAGGACTGTATCCCAGTGGAGTGCATGACATAACAAATAAATCCTCCTGAAAATACTGCTGTAGCCTCTACCGCTTGACAACATGACATGACCTGGAATGACACTTCATGATGAATAGACAATTGTTGAACCTGATGTCATACTGTTGTAAATAATGCCCCACAGTGACCAAGTATTTTGGAGTGATATGTCTTCATTTTTTCTGTGTGCTTTTTTAAGGGACTTAGTCCTTATACACAAAGCTGTCCTTCAAAATGAGAGCACTATGAGACATATTGGCTCATAAAATCACAAACACATACTCATGCTGTGGTTTCTTGGTTTAGTTTGTCAGGCTCAAATATCTTACTTGTGGGATCAGGTGTCATCTCAAAGTGGTGTGCGTGTATGCTCGGCTGCTGGATTTAGTCAGAATGTGAAGGCATCTCCCCAATGTCAGGCTATATTCTAGCGACCATGCAGGCTGATGTCAGAGGGTTACGCCTGTTCCCAGACTTCAACTGAAACCTGAGATGACCTGCAGGATTTGTACGCCTCACCTGCTTCCATAAACGTCTGCTGAGAAGTAGAAGATTCACTTCTTAAATGTCAAGGCATTTAAAAGCCGGCAACAAAGTAAAATTAACTTTGAAAAAGGGGGTTGTAGACATTGAAAATGAACAAATACAGTTCAAGTAGATGACATTTGAAATGGCATTTTATAGATCCTAAGGTTTGCATTTGTTGTGGAGATGCAGATGTGTGACTCTTTCTCTGCAAAGATATCTGCTGAAGTAACTATACAGTGACAACATCAAAGCTAACACACCTGGAGCCTCAAGGCAATGGTGGACAGATTGATACACCTTAAATGAATCAGACACTGCTCTTGAAGTTTCCTTCCCTCTCTAGCACAAAGCTTAGTTAAGTCACATACACACTGACTTTGAAACTCGTCGGATCGCTGTACTGTTCACAATACACGACTGTCTGTCTTGTAATCGGGTATCTTGAAGTCGTTGTGGTTTGCACACTACATGACTGATTGGCGACAGGGGGTCACAAATTACTGATAATAATAATAATGTTTCACCAGGAGGAATCCCTGACGAGTCCGGGATACATGAGCATTGCCCAGTGTCTTGCGCTCTCATTTGCTGTAGCTCGTCGCTGCTGTCATTGCCGGTCACAACACATTTCACACCACAGGATTTGGACTCCCTGACAGGTCCAGATATTTAACCTGCTAGATATCTCTCAGGCGTCGGCGATGCATCGGTGCTCTCTCAGATCGCGTCTTTGAACAGTTAACACATAGCGATCGTCACTCACGGGAGCGAGCGCCGATTTGCCTCTGATCTGGGGCTTTTGTCGGCGAGCTCCAAAAACTGTTGCCGAGTGGAAAATCAGGGCTAAATCTTGTAGTCTGAACTCACTATTAGTGGACCTACTGCAAGAGGCAGAGAAACATCCCAGAATAACCAGCAATTTCCTCCCTCCCTGTCTGAGGAGTTGACATTTGGCAAGAGTGTGACTCAACTATGACTGCTGTGCACTGCTAACAGCTATATAATATCAAGCCCATCCAACCTGTTACGTTTTCATTGTCTCCTGTTTCAGGAAGAACTGTATTTCTGGCAGCTGAAGTGCAGTCTTCCTTACATGCACCAGCATCCCTGAAAAATGCCAGACCCTCTCTATTTGGATGGAAATTCACTCCCAGGTGCTCACACATCTTTTAAGAGTTCCCCATGTAGCTGAAATAAACCCAGAAATTCTGAAAAATATTACTCATACTTGATGTAAGAGGTAGCCCACATATCTGTTTCAGTTCTGCCCAAGTGGCTAAAGGGATAAGAAATCGCATATTGTCATGTCATACCTTGGATATGAGAAAATAATTCTCGATCTGGTATGATGAACGTGAAGGCACGCTACACTTTGTGGTCTGTAGCGCCCTAAGGATATAAATTCTAGCCAAAACCATACATACCGCTGCAGAGCTGTAATGTCATACATGCCCTCAATGAATCATTACAGAGTACAACTAAAGGGGCATTTGTTTTACTAACCTGTGGGCTGTGATTTATATTTTCAATTAAACCCCCATTGATAGATTATCCATATAGTACCCTCCAATAACAATCCCACATTCTCCTCAGCTCCCAGTGACATTGTAGTGCAGGAAATATTCACCTTTTTGTGTGTCTGCTTAAGACTAAGTCCCTGAATCCATAGTTTCCTGTTGTACAGGAATTTCCCTTACATTTTGCGAATTAATCAATGAAACTTTGGATATCCAATACAACTAAATCATTGTTTTAAAAGGCCAGCTGGAGTTGGTTGGATGGTTTTGACATTTTCTACAGGAACTAATTTCCCTCTGTCTTTCTGCATCATGGTTCAATGCATATCAGTGCCCTGTTGGTTAAGGCACAGGATTTTATATTAAATGTTTCAGTTATTTAGCTGGTACCTCAAGGTTCATTCCAACTGCTGGGAGGCACTCTTGTTTCCCTTTCAATTCTGCACAACATGAATCCAAATGCTTCAGTTCATAACTGATTTTGTTGTTAACAATCCTATGGTAAAGGTGAATGATTTCCCTCTCCAACACAAATAACCCAGTCCTTGGCAATTCAAGTGTTTTGGCTTAACTTTACTCAAGGACTCTGCAAGATGGAATAGGATAAAAGCAGCTGATGCCTTTGCAACTCATGCCTTTATCAAGGTGTTTAGGTTTATTCTGTAGAGAGGGAAGGACAGCGTTTCAACCAGCTGTGAGCAGGTGCAACCAAAAATACAAAAACTTTTAAAAAATGGAGTAATAATAATAATTGATTGGATTTATATAGCGCTTTTCCAAGTGCTCAAAGCGCTTTACAGAAACCATTATTCTTTCATACACATTCACACCGGTGGTGGTAAGCTGTAGCCACAGCTGCCCTGGGGCAGACTGATGGAAGCGTGGCTGCTAATTTGCGCCAACGGCCCCTCCGACCACCACCACCAAGATCATTCATACACATTCACATGAGGCAAGGTGGGTAAGGGGTTAAGTGTCTTGCCCAAGGACACATCGGCATGTAAACTCAGCAGGAGCGGGAATCGAACCGCCAATCCTTCGATCATTGGACGACTGCTCTACCTACTGAGCTATAGCCGCCCAGTAAATGAAGTTGTTTTTACCTGAGAGCAAGAGTTGCGCCTCTTCAGTGTTATCTAGGTTTATTCTGTAGCCAGCGGTTACGGTCAGCGATGGCTTTCTTTTTAACAACTCCTCTGCAGGCCAGGTACTTCAAAGATTCAGTTCGACAGCAGCATGTTAGCTTTTGTTGGTGCGAGACTGAGAAGGGAAAGCAGAGATAATAGCAATGAATGGGATCTGAGAATAAACTCATTCTGCTTTGGTGATTTCATCCACAATAACCATGAAAGCTCACTTGTTTAGCCTCAGCAGTGGTATTTAATCTATAGTACCCTGCCATCTTAGAAACCACCCTCTACAGAGTAATTGCAAAATTATCAGTGTCCAGAAATGACACAACAGAAATCACAACAAATCGATTCTCGCCTTTTATTTTAGCTGTATTCTACATTCTGGGAGGAAGCAGGTGCTTGTATGAAGTTGATCATAAAGAGGGGCACAGAAAAGGACAAAACAGTGTCACCTGCTGAAATGAACCCAGCAGTCGGAGGTGTACAGAGTTGTACATGAGGTTTACCCCCGGGACTTTCAATGTTCACCTTCCAAACTGCAGGCCAATGGTAGGGGGAGGTATGGAGAAGTGATAAATACAGTGGTGGGCCTGGGACTTTAAAGTGCTAAAAAGCCAGTGGAGCCGTGCATGTTTACTGTGCCATAACTGGGCCTTATTGATGGTCTGGCTTGGAAGTTGGAACATATTCCATTCCAGGAGGAATTTGTTTGTATGCTGAACACACCTAACCTGGCTCTGCCAGATGGTTTGTTTTCACAAATCCATCTGGGAACGCACTCGGCAAACCTTTGAAAGGGGCAGGCACTTTCAAAAAGCTACTTGGCAGGTGATTGGATGAACCATCTGTCTATCACCGTCTGGGCAGGCTAACTTCAACCAAACAGATCAACAAACCATATGACGTAGTAGGATAGCGCGGCAGAGATTGTAAACAAACCACAGATGCCCGGTTAGCATGCTAAATGCTACCTCCATGCTAACCGGGCATCTGCGGTTAGAAGCTCCTGCCCGCAGTTAGCTTTAGCCTAATGTTAACGTTACATAAACGTCTATGTTGTCTGTTGTCAGACGTTTATGTAACATAACATACATAACGTTAAACATTTGATCTGATGTTATTGCAGCATCTACGCTGGGCCGGGTCCGGCTTCCGGATTCGGGCCTAGTAAATCAGTTCCCGGTCGCCGGAATAGGGCCGTGATTGGAATTTAAAAGCATGCATTCCAGACATAGAAAGTCAGGGAATTA
>OMLI01092391.1:0-12008 GCA_900302605.1 Rondeletia loricata
GGTTGTTCTTGGAAGTGCTATGACTCAGTTTGACACCGTGATGATTTGTTTAGAAGATGGTTTCCAAAGCTACTGACTAACCTGAATGAGAGAGGGTTCATGTTCACTGTGATCCCATTAGCACGATCATCCTATAATCTCTGTTTGATAATATTTCTAAGGAAAAATCATGGCAAATATGTGACATTCAGAGGAAAGACATGAAATCCCCCCCATTTTGGGGAACTCCATGAGAGCAAATCATTCTGCCTTATCACATTCAGCAGAACACTATCAGCTTCACCCTGACTGGGTCCACTGGGTGGGCAGCTCTTTCGCCATTGGTTCACCGGTCTCTCCAGTTGTGATTCTGTTAGCACAGCATGGCCTGTGGTAGGGGTGTGGTCAGGGCAGAGTATGGTCCGACCGGGGCAATCCTTCTCGGGGGGTGAAGGGGAGTGAGGACAACAGGGAGTTGGGCAGTCCAGAGCCAGGCAGCGGTCCAGCTTGAGTAGGAACAGTGCTGGACGTCTATTAGAGGACAAAGACGCCGACTTGACCCATCCTCCTCCTCCCCGGCCTGCTTGATGGATTAGATGAGAAACCAGGAAAGGTCACTTCACGACATAAGCCTCGCACCGATAATTCAGCCTCATCTCCCCTCAACAAAATCGGTTCTTATCATCCGTCTGTTTTCTAGGTAAAGGATGTTTCATCTACATATGAAGTCAATAGAACACATGATACGTCTGGGACCTGTTCACTTCACACCGTTGGTCATTATGAGCCAGGACTTTGGGAATTCTTCATAAATGACTGATGAGTAAAAAAAAAAGGAAAAAGCTGAGACCCTGAAGCATCTCTCAGGTAGTTCACAACATAACACAGTATTGATCTGAAGCACACAGGAGAGTTAAAGAAAGCGCAAAGACAACAAGGGTGACGACATAACAACGGTGTCAAGTCTTTAGGCGTGTAGCACTGATCTCTACATTCCCATTTGATGTCATCATCACATCCTCCAGATACGTACCACAGGGCTGTGTACAGCGTCATAACAACAGTTTCGGTCCGCTAGTGTTTCTCAAGACGTAAAAAACATTGGGATGGATGTATTTGACGGACAAGAGGATAGATGAGACAGAGATTGAATATAGACAAACCAACAGGTGACTCCTTCAATCCAGTCCCGTTTTATGCCAACAAGGATAAATGCGCTTTCCGCATGTCACGGTAAAAACAAAGATGATTGCCTGACTCACTTATTCAGTATAACTTTCCACCATCCTAACCTTGATTATCACAGCAAGTCTTCAAAAACAAAATTCTAAGATCAAATATCTAGTGAGCCTGTTGTTCAAATAACCACTTGTAACAATATATTCCCTAAACAAGACATGGGCCCACCTCTCTCCTCCTACCCTCCCCATTCCTAGAAACTTTGGTGCATGCTTTACTTGGAAACGCTGCGAGCCCATGTGACCTCCATGCTTTTAACTGCCAGACTTTGACTGGTATGCGTAACCCCTTGTTTGGCATCGCACTGGGTACAGTAGGCGGGGGGGGGTCGGAGGTCAACAGCCGGCCATGCTGAAGTGTTTCCACTGTGACCGCTGTGATGTCATGAAAGGTTTCTTAGACATCCTTCAAAGTGGTTCCTCTCACCACTTACCTACCCAACCCCGCCCCCTCTGATTCTTTGCTGTTGATCCAGGGCAGCGGCTGGTGCATTAGCCAACATCCTAACATGTGGCATCATGTGCATTTTGATGCCTGACAGTGTCTTTGGATTACCAAAAGTGGTGCAACAAACAAAAAGCTTCCGGTGAAAGTGGAGATGAGAACAGCTTGTTGATTACAGAAAGGCATGAATCATGTTAGCTAACAGGGGGTACTCAAGCTGGAGAATAACAGCACAGCAACAGAGAATACTCGTCTGCCATTTTAATGAATGGACAGGAGCAACAGACAACCACCTAGCTGTAGTAGATGGGTGTGTCTAAAAGAGGATGGTGTGATTTAAGCGTCATGATCATCATTTTGAGTTTCTGTGATTCACTGTCTGGCTTCAGACGGGAAAAAGGACTTGTGGTTACACCGCTTCATGCACAAACTCGTGGAAATGTCATAAAAACTCTGGAATGTTTGTGGGATTCCAGATTTATTACGGTCTTCACACTCAGACTAACACATTACTGAGTGATTATCCTCAAGTTTGAGAGCTAAGCTTACCTGAAAACAATCGGAGCTTATGTGTAAGCAAGTGTTGCAAAAAACTAATTACAAAATATGTATGACCTCAGAAAGGTTGCTATACTCGCAGTACTTTACATTTCCATTACAGCCAAAATGCATGCAACTTTTGTTCATTTGTACATTTACTCGTACACACTCTGATTTAGAGGGAACAGTGTGGAGGTTGGATGGGCAAGGTTGTGAGAAATTGGAAGACTAAACTAGGTTGATGTGGCATGGGCTTCTAGGAAGCAAACTTAGATTTCCTAACTTGGGACATGCAAAACAGAACATGAAATGCTTGGTTGTGGACATTTACAGGATGGGTTCCTCAAACTGTCCTGAAAAATCACTTTGCTAGTCCGTATTCTTGTAAGATGTTAACTTGTGACATGATAGTCTACTTTGATGGGAATGGCATTTCTTTTTTTAAGGATGTACTAAGGCAAATCTGACAAAGCAGCAGTAGAATTCCAACAGTAAGAGATGTTTAAATGTCAAATGGTTAAAACGATGGGCAAAAGCGAGAGTTAGTACAAATAACAAGTGAATTTAATTTGTCCAAAAAGTCATTTACATTATGTACATAACGCACCCCCAGAATAAGCCACATACAGTAACACCATGCACAGAACCTCTGAAAGATCACGTGCAATGAGCTCAGTTATCTCCTTGTTATACAGTGCATCAATAATCTCTCAGCAGAAAGGCACACTTCTTGGTCACAGGCACACACACATTACCACACACACACACAAACAGACAAATACTGCAGCTAGGGGAAATGCATTCAACATGTGCTTCATTATTGGATGTGCTTTGATAAATAAGCTTGGTCTTGCAGTGCTTCCATTCTTCATAAATAAAACATTATTTTTAAAATGTACAGTACAGCGACAACATTTGCTGGTGAATGTCCACTGACACAGATATGTATTCTACTTCACTAGTCCAAGTTGACACTAGTCCATACAAAGGAACGTTCTGTGAATCCTCAGGCAATCCCAACACATTTAGGCCCGCCCCCACTGCCAGCCCGCGCGCAGTCTTCTAGCTGTCCCATTGGACAGAGTCATCGTGACCAGAGACCAATGGAAACCATCCAGGTGCAATCAGAGTATGAGACCTCATTAAGCCCCTCCCACCGTGCGCTGATCAATCCTCCTATGAAAGTGCTCAAATGAAGAGAAGGCAGTGCTTCTCGCTATTCCACATCGGGTCCCCATGGTGACGGTGCATTGCTTGTTGGATGTGCTGAATCCTTACATGGACAGTCTGTCAATCAAAAAGGACATACGTTTGTTAATTTGCCAAGACTCTTCACACACTAAGAGCCAACAGTGCAGTTCCCTGTTAAATTATATTCGATTAGAGTCAAATGACATTTAGAGTTCTTTGTTCTGGATTACTAATGAATTCCAGATAACAACAAGCTATCCAACAATATTTGATTGTGCTGTACCGTTTTCTTGGTTTCACTTCCCAACCATCACGACATTTCACGTAAGTTAATGATTCCCCTGGTGAGATTTCAGTCTTTGAAGCATCTTCAGCACAGAAGGTAAACCTGTGACAACATAAATAGCAAACTCAATAAACGTATGAAAAGGGAAATAAATAATAATTCGACATAGTTATGACAGAGGTGTGTTGACTAGACAGCTGCTTCCCCACTTACTTCTTCTGCGTTTCTCCAGCTTTCACACGAATCCGCCGCACAGCCAGTACAGGCTTGGCAGGCGTGCTGTTCCAGGACCAGAACGACTGCTTGATGTTCTTCCAGACGGAGTTCCAGGACTCGGTTGTTCCTTCCCAGCTCAAACGGATCTTGAGCAAGTCACCAATATCGTCCTCAGTAAACACCAAGAAGGTGTTGGTCAGGTTCAGACCTATGTTGTCAGGGCTGGGTGGTGGGAGGAAGAATATCAGGCAAAGTCAGAGAACCAGGGGACTAAACACAGAAACTCTAGCAGCTCTTTAAGGCCTACTCAATTCAAATGTATCAATTCTGCATAAATTCAAACGAATATTCAAGAGTAGAGGGTGAGACTAAATGCCGTGGTAAAACCTGGGCCACAATATATGGAAAGACCAGTTTTGCAGTAGGGGATGAAGGTTTAGTACTTACACGTCGACAAACATGTTTTCTGTATCCTGGTGGGCGCCATACAACTGGACATAAAACGTGGGATCTGCATTGTCCGACTGCTTTCTGTTAAACACGTGCATCTTCATCTGGTAGTGGTAGCCTATGTTGGTAAGAGTGGAATCATAAAACAGATATTGCTAATTAAGTAAAGATAAGACACCACAGTGACTGTAGAGTTGCTTATCAGTATTCCCCCAGAAAGCGAACATCATAGGAATAAAGATAAGACCGACTGCAGGTAAAAATCAATGCATTTCCTGGTCTTCTCCTTGCCTCAACTCACCTCCAAAGGGAGTGTCGGCACGCGTCTTCAGGTACATTTTACTGTTACTGCGTCTCTTGCGCATCTTTTTGGCGTTGTAGCCGATGTTGTTGCAGCGGTTCTTGCGGCAGCTGAGGCAGATGCCTTTCTTGAAGCGATCGGGGCCTGTGCACTGGAAGGCAAAGCTCATATGGTCCTTGTTCATCAGGGAGTCCACAAACAAGTGCACAGCACGCTCATGCTCGCACTTCATCACCTCCATGAAATCTGGAGAAATTGAGGGAGGGTTAGATGGGCTACAGTGTAAAGATGTAGACTACTTTGCTAAATGGTATAGTTGCTTTTAAATTTTTTGCAGAGGTAGGAATATGAGCTTATCAAAGTTAACACCTTAAAATTAACACCAAATCAAACCTGGTATAAAAGGTTAGGCATGATGCCATGACAACCCAGAACAACTCAGCTGCCACTGTACCCCAACTGTCAAGGTGGCAATGGAACAAAGACACTAAAAGTTGAGAACTCAATTCCTGATTTCAGCAAATACAACTTAACTTTCTGAACTGAGTAATGCTCTCTGGACAGCTGGACCCCACAAGCTAATTAAGAGCCAACACAAGCAGCCATTTCTCAAGTACTTACTTCCCGCCATTGCCAGCACATCGCCCAGCGCACAGCCTGGCTGCACTTCACCTCCATTGGGGTAGATATCAATGTCCCCGATTGGCTGCTGGATTCCAATGCTCACGCCCAAGGCCTCTCGTGTGTAGGTGTGCAGTACGTCGACAAAGTCAGCATCATCTGGGGACAGACGCTTCTGCTCCTCCACGCCTTCAAACATGGGCCCTGCTGGGTCTAGACCTACGAGTGCCAGAAATGAGCCATAAGGTGGAGCAAAAGGGGTAGCACACTCTTTGAGAGAAGCATCATTACCAACCATCATGTCTCAAATGCAAAAAGGAGTAACGGCAATTGTTTTTCCTGAAGATGGCATTTAGGATCCCCCCGCACCCCCATGCCAATTAATCTTGCACGTACCAGTGATTCTGCCAACGGTCCCTTGTACAAATGCTCCTGCGTAGCCTGCTACATGCGCCCCCAGACTGTAGCCAATCAGGTGCACATTCTGCAGAGGAAGCTGCCGCTCGTCCTGTTAGAGAAAAGCAATGCAACACACATCAGCAACTTCCACCATGAACGCTAACCCATTCTGAACAAGTTTCAGCCAATGACAATCAGCCGTGCCTGCAACCAAGCCAATCTCAGTTAATAAGAGCAGAATATACTCACGTTCCCTTCCATGCAATAGCGCCTCCACCATCTGTCTCAGCTTGTCTCCATGAAATACACTCTTTGTCTATGCTTACAACTACGTGGCAGTATGCCCGAATCCCTCCTCACTCGCCATTCGTGCCCGGGCCCAATTTCGTGACAGTACACCTGAATGGGATTCTTGGCTTTGTCCCAATAGTGCTAAATAGCCTGCTTTCCATTTTCCCTGATGAGCATTGATCTAATGGTACAATAACAGGGGGCATCCTAAGGTATCAAAAATAAACATACCAGAGAGAAATAGAACTATTGCCTAGGGATGCCAAAAATGTCCCTGAAACATCCTGCATTTGTGAAAAAAAAGGTGTCATGTTGTTCACACATGCCAGGATCTCTTCAAACTACACTGGAGATACAGAAGGAAATCTGTGTATATGAACATGTGCTACGTGACTGAATGGAAAGTTCCTCAAGTTCACAGGGCCCAAATGATCACTTGGACTGTTTGCACACCTGGAGAGGTTTGCCTTTACTTCCCCCGTCGTTCTAAAGAGGGGCATTATGGCTACGACGAGTGTATGGATTTGCAGATACTCAGCTGTTCTTCTACTGCCACTCAGTGTTACTGGCTCCACTGACTTAGCTGCCAGGATGGCTCAGATCACACCAATACACCAATAATCACTTATATATATACCCCCCCCCTATCCCTATAACTCCGCAGAGCAAACATCAGCCCTTCATACTAAAGACAACTGACCTATATAGGACACTAGCTACCCCAGCCTGCATGAAGCTACTGCACTGTTAACTGTAATGTTACAATGGCAGGTTCAGTGCCATTATTACACTCATGGTATGATAATGGTTCCAAATTACCGTGTTACCAACATTTGAATATTCAGTTTCAGCCATACACTGAAATATGACAAACGATAAGAATAAACTAAGTTGCTTTCAAAATGTCTAAGTAAGCAATCAAGACAAATGACCACTCACACACCTGAAGCCAGTTGAGCATGGTGGCAATGTGGAGGCCGACGCTGTGGGTGTTGTTGACAGCATCGGGGTAGAGCTGGTGTGCCAGTGATATCCAATCAACAACGACCACGTTCGCCTCGCTCTCTCGCTGCATTACTGCAGAGACCAGCTTGTGCATCCAGCCCTCGAACATCCCGCTCATCTGAGAAAAGACAGGGAAGTCAGTCATTCAGCCACACTACTGACTACGTTAACCTGGTGATCTCTCAGACACCCAGCACCCAGTTACCCGACAGTCACATGACACATTCCAACAACCAAAGAGCTCTAGAGAAGAGACGAGAGAGAGAAACAGAGACAGAGAGCATAATAGAAAACCTAGTTCTTTTGTGCTCATATGTACCGTCCAGCCGTGGATGATGAAGATGGTCTTGGCTGTGGCGTTGAAGCCACACTCCTCTAGACACTCCTTCTTGCCAGGCTGCAGGTAGCAGCCGTCCTGGTCCAGATCTAGACTCTTGCGCATATTGTACTTGATGAGGTCATCAAGTGACTTGTCCACTGACAATTCATCAAATCCACTTTCTCCACCTGAGAGAAAAGGACATAGGATATTAGATCAAACTGACGAAAAGGTCATCGAGTGCATCTCAATAGATTCAATCTGCTTCCTCCTCCCATCTCCTGCCGTGTATAGAAAAAAAAGACTTACTAATCTCACCTAAAGTGTTTCAATGTCAAAACACAGAAGGTAACCATTCAGCCACACTTGCATGGAGAAGCTGAGACAGCCAATCAACTGCATTTGCAGCAACATCTGCTACAATAATGTGGGTTGTGTGCGCGCCCTCCCGGAGACTCCAAAATGTCACATATTTTATTCTCTCACAGCTGCAGATCGTATTGACATGGTTTTACACGTAGCCCTCGGTAACATTAAGGCATATATATAGCAGGGATGTAGTGGAGGCTAAACCCAGCCACACTGTTTTTATAGTTTACACCATAGTAACAACTATCAAAAATATACAAGGTTATAGTCTCCTATTTTAAGGGATAAAGCACAAATTAATGTTTTTTTTAAAATTTTTATTCTTAACTGGGAATTGATTTATTTATATTGGTGATTTTTTTGCCTCTTGGTGATCACTGACTGGAGGTCACATCTTTTTATTTACATCATCATGCATGTTCTACTGTAGTGGGTTATAGCCCATCAATCCAACCCGGTGCCATCCGCTTTCCAGCATGCTGCAAACAAAAACCTGACCGGTCGGCATCAACTGTTGTCGCGCCAACTCGGAGACGTCAAGGTTCAGATTTGAATGACATTAATGAAGTCACGCCGCTTGATAATGGATCACACAGCCCAAGGTGATCGTTTGGCCGGTATAAAAGCGGTGCGTGGTAAAACGCGGATTCAGCTGGTTCACAAACGTGGCGTTGTCCAACTTCCCATTGCTCCGAGCCGCTTTCCCCAAGGACACGTAATCGGTCTGCAATCCATCCCCGCTTTTCTGTCTCACTCACTATTCCACACTTGTTCGTATTTGTAAAGCAATTAAACCGATAAACAGAACAGATTAATCTAGCCAGTGGGTGGGTCGTCGGGAATTGTCTATTTACTCAGAGATAGAGAAGAGAAGCGCATTTTGATCTGGATTTAAGACTTTAAAAAAAAAAAAAAAAAAATCGAATCAATGAATGAACAAAATGCTATTGTAACTGTATTACTTCTTCTTACCTTTAAGAACTGCATTTTCCCCCAGCCCAGACGAAAGGGACGCAACTGCACACTGTAGGAAAATCCACAATGAAAGGCTAATATGATTCATTTCTCAACCACAAACGAATGTGGGATGAAAAAGCTTCCCGGGAATATGAGCTATGTGCCTTTCGGTAGGTGAGTTTAGATCCAGTAACGTTAAACAGGAGCCACGAGAGCCGCTGCTGCGTGTCGCGCGCGCCGGAGGAAGCGGTGCTGAAGAAACGTATGAACTAACTTGCATCAAGTGTCTCATTAGAGTTTTAAATAGTTTCTCCTTTTCAGTCATCTGATCATCGGCTGATCTTTCTCGGATTCTATTGGTCAAGCCCCCGTTTGTTTACGTTTAAGGGCGTGGCAACGTTGAATGAAGTCGTAGTAGGCTTCTCACGTTGCGTGTTTTTAACCCTTGCTTGTGACCGCTTGGGGTGCGTACTGACGCATGTTGTTTGTCGTCATTAATGAATGTCCCAAGTAGCCCAGTAGTAGTAAATCATGAAGGTCAGCCGCTAGATTACAGGTATCTTGCCTAAATGGCATCAGGCACGATGTGTAAAATATAACCCAGATTAGGCAAAATAGCGCATCACGTGAGTGTGTTGCCTTGGCAGTATTAGGGCACATCATCCATTCATTCTTTAAGAGGATCGGACTCGGAGCCCAGGCTTGGTGACATTCCTTACCTAGTCCAGTTCGAGCAATGGAAATGCCATTTTGCCCATTATCATACGTGGGAAACCGGCAAGCCCCCTCTGCGCGTCCATGGGAATATTTAAAAGGCTCCGACCCGTGTGTGTGTGTGTGTGTGTGTGTGTGTGTGTGTGTGTGTGTGTGTGTGTGTGTGTGTGTGTGTGTGTGTGTGTGTGTGCGTGTGTGTCTCCCCTCCGCCTGGCGCTCTGCCAAGCCTGCAGCTTAGCTCACGGACCGGTTTCAATTGATGAGGGGAAGAATAGGCTCGCTCACGCAAGGTCTTGGCTACAATAACACCAGTGTTTGTGTACACGCAGAAGCGCCCACTATACCCAGTGGGAAGTGTCACCTGCCACCCCAGCAGCCCTTGGCACATTGAATCTGAGCAGCTTTTACGCATCTCTGCAGTCAAAGTGATGCTGTTGGCTGCCACGGACAAATGTGCCCTAATAACTCAGTCACTGGATTATAATGCTCTGCACACTGCTCAGTGACACGGGACTAATCACTGCCCGTATGTCCCTTAATGCCCTCAAGTCATGGTTTCTGTATGGGGAGTTATTTCTCAAATCATGAGTGTCAACCTCCAGATTACAGGTCTCGCAATTTCACTATTCCTCTTTACATTATGAATAAATAGACTGAAGGCTGTGTCTGCAATTGTTCTTTACTGCAATCAGAAAATGAATCATCCCCAATCAGAAAATGAATCATCCCATCCTACATAATGTTAAAAATAATCCTCGTAGGAGGCAATATACTGTAGTCCACTATGTTTTATACACCTGCAGTTGTGGCCAGTGTAGACTGCCGGTTTATGATGCCATAAAGCAGTGTCACACTTAGCCTAGATGTGAAATGTGTCACAGTGTGTACAAACATGATAGACAATGGTACATGTACACTATTATTTATATAAGTCCATAGTTTCATCATTTATGGTGCACTACCACACATGGAGATTGCCGGATGTCCTAATTGCCCTAAACAGTAAAAATGAGTCAACAATGTGCTAAAGTGTTTTGTACACACAAGATAAATGAGCATGATTATGATATCGTTATGTAGGTCAAGTGGAGCATTGATGAGGTTGTGCATTATATGGGAGCATCCAAAATAAAGTGTTGTATTTTTAGCACCCAAATAATAGCAGAATGTGCATGAGTTCAAAATCACAAGCATGTCTCAAAGGACTTTACAGAAAATTAGCCAAACTAGATCTAACTGAAAAACAATCAATTGAATTATAAAGTTATAGGCAAAACAGGGAAGCAGAACAAAGCACAAGACACACAATAGAATGTTCCTTATAAATATACTCGCCAACTAATCAGAGGTCACTCCGGTTCATTCCAGAGGTCGACAACGTTTTGTGCTATTGGATAATCCCCAGTGGAAGCTTTGGTTTGACAACTGTCATTTGATTTGGCCTGTGGTCCTACAGGGCGAGTCCAGGCTGTAGGTCAACTGCAAATGTAAATAATCCATAGCGTTTGTTTTAAGCTGCTTTGACTAGCAGATGCACAGTGTTTGCCACATAGGACAATAAGCGCTAGAAAGTTTAGACAATCACAAGAAAGTACTTGAAGGTCAACTTAGTGTACGTTAGGGTGATTGACAACTTAACTGACACTGCCCTGTACTGTGCCGATTCGATAAACCACAGCCGTCTGCTACACTACGCAGGATCAAACTATTTGTTTGTTGGTACATGTACTTCATACTTTGTGATTGCTGGTTAAGGTAATTGGCATACATTTGTAAATAACATCTTTCAGGAATTAATTTGCCTTCATCAACTGCTGACCTAACTACACTTGGTTACCAAGTATGAAATGCAAAGATTAACACACAACAAGCTGTATCGAGTCTATTTGTGGCCGGTTTTCACTATAATGAAGTGATTTTGTTGGTGTTCACTGCGCAGGTTTGAGCCGTACATGCTACAAAATTAGAGCCTTATATTGTAGTGGATTGTGTCATGTTTGTCCTGTTTTACAAAATAAAAAAACAACATTGAGATGGTGCGTTCAACTTACATGGAAGGCGAACTGGCCTGAGAAGTCATACATGCATGAGACTCAGGGTGTTCCTCACCGCCTCGGGGCCCAGCACACGCTCACCCGTGATTGGACAGAAACCGCCGTTAGCCAGGGTGGCTGCCATGACACTGGCGCTCTCACAGGTCACCACGCACGCACGCACGCACGCACGCACGCACGCACGCACGCACGCACACACACACACACACACACACAAACACTCACACACACACAGTATTTGGTGGGGTCACCTGACTGGAAGGTCCCAGATGGGAACCCCCATTTCTAAATGGTCTACAGACATGATTTTAAGAGGTACATTTTTCCTTTGCTCCTGTCAACATGAAAACCACTTGAAACATCAAAGATTTCATCATGTCATGACTATTAGCATACAGCTAACACCCTTTATTTAGTTAAGTCAAGTCATTCAGATTTATATAGCACTTTTTCTGACCGAGTCAGCACAAAGTGCTTAACAGACATTGACATGTACACACAGGTAAAGAAATACCAATGTGTACAAATGAGTATAGTAAAATAATTAGAACAGAATTGATTGTGGTTTAAAATAAGTAAATTAGAAACAGCTGGCTAAAACGTAATAAAAGAAATAGAGATAAAAAATGAATA
>OMLI01092394.1:0-21608 GCA_900302605.1 Rondeletia loricata
TTTTAAAGAATACTAGCAGGGAGGACAGTCTGCCCAATGGGATCCTGCTAATTGTTAGCATTGGTCCAATCCTGTACAGCTAAAACTGTGAGGCCAGAATACAATCACAACAGTCCTACGTACTACTTTGGGGCTCAGTTCAATAATATAAACATTTTTAAAATGGGTGCACTATCCCTTTAAAAATACCTTCAAATACATTACAGGGATGGAGCGGTATGCATAATGCCTCCTCCATCAATTTGCAGGAGAATCCATTCTCTTGAGTATCCAAACACATGGCGGCATGAGGCAATACGAGTAGCCAAGAAAAGCGACAACAGCGACCTATTGTATGAAAATGTGTTTCCTTTGGGCAAGCCGACACAGCATGATTTCTTCTGCAACTGTTGGAAAGATGCGCCTAATGATGCATCAAATGCCATCATGTTTCCAGTATTAAGTCCCTGTTGCAGATGCATTCATTGATAGGTATTAATCCTATAAGCCTGTTTCACGTGCGCACACACATACACACACACACACACACACACACACACACACACACACACACACACCTTCCAGTAACACTAGCTCAGTCTTTTGACAGACAGTGTGTGTGTGTGTGTGTGTGTGTGTGTGTGTGTGTGTGTGTGTGTGTGTGCGTGCGTGCATGCGTGCATGCGTGCATGCGTGCGTGCGTGCGTGCATGCGTGCGTGCATGCGTGCGTGCGCACAGGAAGATTCAGAGGTTGTCTGCTGTGTACAAAGGCAGACAGAGAAACCTTGAGAAGTGGAGATGAGTTGAGGGCCCATGAGAATCACATTAGCATAGGGAGTCCAGACTGAGAATCACGGTACAGCCATGGTCATTTGAAGCCTGTGTTTCAGAGTAACCATGCTAACTTAATGAGCAGTAGGATTCCAGCTACAATATAAAAGAGCACAGAGCATGCACACCAACTGTAGTGTCTAGCATTTGCATGATGGTTGGCATGTGAACAGGAAGAGCAGATTTGAGGTTTACAACCAATTACCAACCATAAGCACCTAGCTCTAGCTCTTGAAGAAACAGGGACAAGGACAGACACTTCTGCTTTGCTAATGACTGTATTTCTTCTCACAGTTTGCTAACAGAGACATACAAATTATTTATTTGTTTTATCCATAGGGGATACTATTGGACATATTGATGGTGTGTCCCTCCATTTGTGGGCAGCATGCGTCAAACTCTGGGAATGACATCATGTGACTTTTCATCTGCAGGCATTGGAGTCAAATAGGCATAGATTATGTTTTCTCCCTCTTTCTCTCTCTTTCTCTACGCCCGAAGACTACAATTTGTTATCTGGAGAAAACGTTCCCTTCTCTCTAGCCATCATGGTGGAGCATATTTTCATGATCTCCAGGATCAAGGGTTTCCAATGAAAAGACTCCATCACATCCAGTCACCCTGGCTTCACACTGCATGGCTCCTAATGAGCCCTCTGTATCTCAGCAAATGGACTGACGTTTTTTTCTCGTGCCTCTGCCAATTGAGCTGTGACCAATCGAGCCCTAGCAAATCAAAGACATCTTGAGCTTACTCATTATTTACTTGTGACATCTAGCAGAGAAACATGATTAAAGCAAGCCAGATGAAATCGAAGGCAGAAGAGAAGAAATAGTGCCGTCTATACAGAGATGTTTAGATACGTGGACTGATTTTATCAAATGTTTGCTGTGCGGTTCTACACAGCTGAAGGTCACAGCTGCCAATTAAACTGAAAAAAGCAAACAGAGTCCGTTTTTTTCATGCTTTTATGAAGATACTTCACTGAAGATTTACCCAGACACTAGTGGGACCTTCATCATGCTATTAATTATGCCATCAGTGCAGTGTTTGTATGTGTGAGAGTGAGTTTGAGAGATGGTTTAGCTGGGTTTGTGGAGTGTCTTTGCACAAAACAAGGGTGATTCTACAAAAGTCCACAGCGAAACACACCATCAATCACTGCTAGGTACACGCCTGTTTGTCCCAAATCTTGACGTCTCAAGAAGTCACTTTGTCTGGATGTCACCACTGTCACATTGCTAGAGAACATTCAGAAGGTCAATTCACTCTACATGCTTCCCATATTCAGGATTTTATATGAAGGAAAGTTATTCCCTTATCAAAAGGTTGATCTCATGAGTCAAAGACAGACACATCACCACTTCAATAAATAAACTCACAAACAGGATTGGGGGAAAAAAAGGTTCTATGGGTGTTTTTTTTTATTTTTATGAGTTATTACTGAGCATGTCCAGCAAAGACGATAAGAAAATATCAAATCTAATGTTATCCCAAACGGTGGCATTCTCCTTTCAGACAGGTTCCTAATGAAGAAAAATGCTGAAACGTGTACTGGTCCAGTGCTAATGCGATGCCAGAAGACAGAAGCTGACAGTCGATTTTGTGTTATCAAAGCTCTGTTGCTCGAGCATACGTTTGCACCGACAAACATACATGCCAGACACAATTTAGTCATTAGAAGGAAGCTTCTGGACGTCAAGGCAACACATCCTGAAGGAAGAGATGGACCAGGCCTCTGGGGAACTCAGAGAGAGAGACTGAATCTAGCTTGTCCCCACTGATGTGGCGAGGGCTTAATTAGAGCCTGGGCATTTCATTAAGGCAGCCATTAAAGTCAGCTCCAGTTAGTATCACCCTAGCATGCCACAGTGGAACAGTTGAGCCATCACACAGATACACACATGCACACGCACACAACCATGCCTATCCGCCAGTGTTCAGCCAGTGGGCTTTAACAACACGTAGCGGGGCGAACTCCTTTCGCTATAATTAATCAGAGCTCTGTCTCCCTCATCCCCCACCCCCTGCCTTCCCCTTCACATACACACACACACACATATTGTACCCCCCATCCGCTTTCCTTACACTCGCAGGGGCCATCCGTCATGTTGCCTTAATGTGTTTAGTTGCTCCACACAAGGACAAGGGGTTTTGAATGAAATCATAAAGGACACTTAGATTGCCGTTACATGGAAGAGGGGATCCCATATATCACACCCCAGTGTGTGTTCATTTCCAGGAAATGACTTAGGCCTTATGCTATGATAGATGGTTGATCTCTCCCTTCTCTCCGCTTCATAACCACGTAGAATATAGGAAGATGGGGGGGTGCAGTAATGTCATAACTTTATTATGTTACTGATTGCGATGCATTTCATATACAACATATTCATTTTGTATTGCATTGCTTTCCTAATGATAAACACTACATATTGTGGCCTATTTCAGGAACTCATAAGCCATACTAAATGTATGGGGGGAAATGGTGTACAATGTGATTCTGCTTAGTGTCAGTTTAAGCCATTGACTCTCTTTCCGCCAGCCTGCCTTCCATTCTTTCCAGCCAACTGATCTCTAAACCGTTTGTTAGCCTCTGCGTTCAGGGACTGCACGAGTCACTCCACAAGGGGATTGGAAGGATGGGAAGACAGCAAAAAAGAGAAAGTGAGTGAGTGAGAGAAGTATAAACTCGTCTCTGATCTTAAGTGACAATTTGACTTGGCATTTTGCCAGGAGAACGCAGTACTGATGAAAGAGTGCATAAATAGAGGATGCAGAGATGTCAGCCAGCCACAGAGGAGCGGAAGAGACAGAGAGCGAGAGAGAGAGAGAGGAGCAGAGATGGAGAGAGAGTGAACCATTTGGACACCTCTGGCTAGATTCCCTTGCCCATTAGAGTCTGGATCTGACTTCACATGCCATTAGAGGCTGTGTAAATCAGCAATTAGGTGCACAAATGAAGAAATGTCAGCTGTTACCTGGAGCACAACAAGCCGACAGGCCTCGCCACAGAGCATTCCAGCCAGGATCCCCCCCCCCTTACACACACACACACACACACACACACACTCACTCACAGCATGTTCATGCAGTAGACACCCATGCATGTACACACTCACACAGTACTCCCCTCCCAGTTGAAGTCAACAGTTCTTGACTGATTTTGGCAACATGGTGGCACTGAGCTGCCAGGTCAATTAGAGATATTTGTTGTAGTTTACAGTAGGTGTGACATCTGTCCCCTGTGGAAATGGAGCTCTCTGCTGTGAACCTCAGAAAGAGCACACAGACGGAAGAAAGTGCAAGAAAGGAGAGTGTGTGCGTGTGTGTGCGTGTGTGTGTGTGTGTGTGTGTGTGTGGGGCACAAGGAGAGAATGTAAAAGGGAAAATAAACTAGGATTGGAGAGATATTTTTGATGCCTGCTTTGTGCCCCCTCTCTGGAAGCTTTGATGGAAGGAAAAGCCTGACTCAGACACGGAGAGGTGAAAATGGAAATGCTGGGCTCCCAGAAGGGCAGGCATATTTTAGCTTGTGTTAAAAAATGTCTTCGTTCACGTATATATAATTAGTGTCTATCCAGCAGTGAATCTTTTTAACTTTCTGGCCATTCAATATGGGGATGCTAGAGTTCATTTAAATTCCTTTGCCTCAGTCTAGCCTCTCTGCACTTCCTTGTACTCAGAGCAGAATCTTTATATCACTTTCCAGCCACCCTCGCCTCCCTAACTTCCTTCAGGTAGTTTCGGTCTCAAAGCCTTAGCTTGTACTAAGGGGAGGACCCATACACTGGAGGGACAGGACGGAGGAGGAGAAGGAAAGAGGGAGAAACTGGGGTGTTGGAAAAGCAGGCCACTTTGCAGCACTGTCAACAGAGTTGGCCTAATTATGCAGCCACCCAAACAGAGGCCCCTATAATCCACAGGCACACTGGCCTTTCAGATTCCCTGCAATGTTCCAAAACACACACACATACACACACATTCCATGCAGCCACTACTTCAGCAGACCCACCTCCCTGCCCTAAGCCAGCAGAAGCCTCACTTTACAGCGTTGGAGGAAATTGCAATAAGATCAAAGATGAGCATGCAGTGTCCTAGATTCACTCTATGTCCAAGTGTCGGCTTGCCACTGTGAAGGATGGGGTGCTATGACCTGGGGAGATGGAAGCGCTAGACCCCATCACTGGAACGATGCCCTCTAGGGATGTGCTTACTGTAACGCAAGTTATTTAACCAAACAGCTACATTAGCCATGGGGAACCTTTGCATGCATGTGTTTGTATTAGGGTGTGAGGGGAGTGAGAATGTACGGCAGGGACATACACATCCAATGTTGCCGTGGTCAGATATTGCACGCAGCTGAAATATTCTGCCGTTATCAGTGACCTCTGTCACTTGGTGTGTTTGTCAACGCTTTTTAAAGCAGCCCATACACTCCTCGATGATTTACCTGGTAATTAGATGTATTCCCAGTGTTCTGTGCTAGCGCTAAATGTCATTATACACCTCATATAGTTTCTTCCTCTGAGCTAGGTAACACATTATAATGAACGCCTTTTTATTCCCACTGCACCCTTCAACATACACAATCCCTACCTTCACACACACACACACACACACACACACAAACACACCCAGACACACACCACCTCCTACCATCACAGCACCTGGTGCAAGCTGACATTGTAAGTGCATGGCAGTATCATACCAGGTAATATATGGGCAAATTAGAGTGAAGTCAATTCACTCCCATGGTGGCAGGCTACTGGTGCTGCTGTCTGGCATGGAAAAGTGTTACCTGCAGGAATAAGAGCAAAACAGTATCCCTGCCACTTTATCGGCTAGACTTGTTCAATTGGCGTAAGGACTAAGCAGGAAGGCTCTGAGTCAGGCAGAAATAAATGAAGTCAGACTTGTGAATGATAAATTAAATTTCCCTTTCTACACTTTGGAGGGCCTCCAGTCTGCAGTTCTGCCATCTCTTTTGGCCCATCATAATTGTGTGTGTATGTGTATGTGTGGGTGCTGTCTTGCCTCTGTTAGTGTGAAAGGACTTGTCACGGTTAGGGAGGCAAGGCTGAGGGAAAATGGCGTTTGTTGACTGGGTGTCTGCGGCTCCTCTCTCGCCCTGACACATTGCGGATGCTTCCCATTTAGGTAACAGAAAGCTGGAAGGGCTTGAAGATGCTGGAGATACTTGGACAACAACCATGTTGCTGAAGGCAGCAGCTCCCTGCATAGAGATGTGTTTTTCAGGCCAAGCTTGGCAGCACGTTTACACTGCAGCACCCAAACGCATGACAGGCGTGGCATACAAAAAAAGCCAACACCATCTCCCAGATGGAATAGCAGGAGATGCCTTATGAGTCCTGTTACGAAAGGCGTGGAATGACTTCCCAAAAATAAAACCGCCCATCTAAGCAGAGTTTATATTCTTGCTGCATCTCTCTCTATCCCTCTCTCTCTATCTCTTTCTCTCGCTCTCTCTCTCATACACACACACGCCCAGCTGAGTAAGCACAGATGCCTGAGTGACTTTTTACCTTTACCCAACTTCCTTTTCCCCTTGCCAGATGCTGTTTGTCTTCTTCCCTCTTGCCTTCCAAAATAAGACAGTATCTGGGGCCATCTGAGAAACTCTGCGGTGTGATTGTGCGCCGCTGGGTTTAGAGCAGTGTGTGGGTAGCCTTTATGTGACAGAGCCTCCCAAACGTGCCACAAAGTCATCATCTTTAGCCCTGGCGGCAATAAACGCACACAAAGGGGGTTAGTAAGCTGAGCTAACTGGCTGGCTGCTATCTACCGCACACCCCCCACCACTAAAACAGGGCTTTGTATGCTAATGAAACTCCACAGATAAGCAACGGAAGGCAGGAGAAAAATGTGGAAGGCATTAAATCATGGCATTGCTAGCATTAAGGAATAATAATAATGGAGAACAGCGAGACGTCTCTGGTTACTGATGTGTATTTTATGGCATGCCTCTATCTAATCTCTGCCCTGTGGCAGAGGGAGAAGGGGAATCAGAGACAGGGACCTCTGTTCGTTTATTTGCATAAGAAAAACAACGTGCCAAAAAACATATACGGTAATAATTTAAAAATCCAATTTAGTCCCGTTATGAGACTTGATAGTGTATATCAACAATAACACGGCCTCTTACACACAATTTGGTGTCATTGTTTCACTTTTTTTTAATAGATGTCTGTGCAAATGGGTTTGGAGATTGGGAGGGATGAAATACTTATCAAGTTGGCTGGAAGGAGGAGAAAGCTTATATTACAGCAGTGTCTCTCACCCATGGCCTGGTTGTAGCAGAGATTAGTTTAAAGAGACACATGCCCCAGGTGCCACCATGTGACAGTCGGGCTCAGATGGGTTTCAACCACCATTTGCCCTGTTGGCAGCACTTTGCCTCCATATGCTGTGGAGAGGACAGGCAATGTGGGACACTCAGCTGGCCTTGTGGAGTGGGTCAGGGGATATAGAGTCCTCCGCCCAAGGCTAGCTGCCTAGGGATTTTCTGCTTCTTTGTTGTGTATGGCATTCAAAGTATGCTGGCAGCTTATTCAAGTCCACATAAACCAATCAGTGGAGAGAAATATCAGAGAGGCACACAACATGGTCGTAGAAGTAAGTTACAGAGATAATGAAGCACTGTGATGGCAGCAGCGGTGGTGAAAGTTGGGTCATACTGAAAAAGTGGTGAAAAAGTGTTTATTAAAATTTAAAAAGTAAAAGTAAAATTCAAATTGTTTTACAGACAGTTTTCAAACTGTGTCACTGATGACAAAATGTCCTTGGTGTGTAAAAGCTTAAAACGGTAAAATAAGTAGTTGTCTATAAATATATGCAATCGTCAAATCAGTGCAGGCAAATTAGTATACGTTGACCCTTGACTATCATTTTTTGTCAGTTTACTGCAAATAAACCAACAAAATGACACAAATTGCCTTGCGATTTTCAAAAACACCCACATAAAAGTTAAGTGAGCCCGTTTTTTGGCTGGGTCAGTATAGGCAGTAGCCACAGCTGACGAACAGCCCAAGAGGTCAGCCTGTCTCAGTCCAGTTCAACAAGCTGGCTCAGAGTTGAACAAGTTACAAGATGTTAGCAGAACTATGGCCAATTCCAAACGGCTGTGATTTACGGTCTTTTGGCAAAATTTTTCCGATGAGTTCCTGACCAAAAGGTACGTGATATGAATACAGAGAGCACAGAGAGTTAGGTAACTGGTCTGTATATTTACAGAACATAAACCTACGCTAAATTTCAGTCCTCGATTCATAATTTCTTAGCGAATCGGTTGGCTAAACTTAGCCACGGTTAGCATAACAGACGAACAGCTTATAATATTAGTAGCATCCTGCCACTATCGCGGCAGTGGCTCAGGAGGTAGAGTCCTCACCCAGCAACCGAAAGGTCGGTGGTTCGAGTCCAGCTTCTCCTGGGGAAAAATCTGTCGTAGTGTCCTTGAGCAAGACACCTAACTCTAATTGCTCCCGTTGAGCAGGTTGGCGCCCTGCGTGGCTGCCTCCGCCAACGGTGTATGAATGCGTGTGTGAATGGGTGAATGTGAGGCAATATTGTAAAGCGCTTTGGATAGCTTAATAGCTGATAAAAGCGCTATATAAATGCAGTCCATTTACCATTTACCATAGCGGCGCAGCATAGCAATAAACATCATGTTCACCCTATTAGCTCTGTACATAATGGGAACACGTTACAAACCAACACGCTCAGCCTTGCACAGATCCGATTCTGAGTAATGGAAATTAGGTATTAGTTCTAGTTAGTAGGGCTAGGCTAGTTTCCCAGATAGCAATAGTCTAGATAACGAACATTAGATAACATAAATTGTGCTTACCTGTCTAGGAGAAAAACAGCCAACCCGGCATAATTTTTCATTCCTTTGGCCTGTCTCAGGTTCCTCCATGTTTCAATAGCAATACCATGTTTATTGTTGTTTTTGACCTTGACCTGTTTTTGACCAAGGCAATTTGGGACACATACCTGGGTTTTTCGGTCTTACAACTGGCTGCTCCTCCGCCATATTTTACACTACGCACCCGTCGCTGGGGGAGCTGGTTGAGCCTGAACGTTTTTGCAGTGCAAAACTATGTGCGCTATCATCCACTTTCAGGGACAGGAAGAAAAATTATTAAAAGTTGAGGTAAAAGTGATATTCAACTTTTTTTTAAAAAGACAAATGTAATGAATTTAGGATAAACTTGGATTAATGAACAGTATAGGATGACTTCATTATTGATTGTGAATTTTTGGTCAAACACTGTCCGGAATTGGCCACACTGACATCAAGCGTTTTGAAATACAGGGACCACAATGCCTGCAGGTGTGGCTGGAAGAAGTGGAGGCGAGAATAAACAAATCTGGTTGTTTGTTATGTTTGTACAGTTTTGACAACTAAATAACGCCAATAAAGGTGATATTGCATAACATAAATATTCAGTTTGTCAGTGATATGCAGTAAACCACAGTAATATATGGTATTATTCATGTTGGTTAGCAGTCTTTTATCGAATAGTTTGGTATTGGAGCTTACTTTAGCTAGCAAAGAGAAACAGATATCATCGACAGACGAGTAGAACTGCAGGCCAAATTACCCAATAATGAAAGACTACAGCAAAAGGACTGAAGGGCAAGTGTGTGAGTTGTAGCCTATAACTAGTTTGAACAGTATTAGTTACCTAGTGTTAGCTAGCACATATAGCTAACATAAACATTTTTACTGTCAAAGAAACACACTAAGGATAATGCAAGGATAAGCATATTTTTGGGATATTACTACTACTAAAGCCACTAAAGCTCAAGACTGCAAATGCTATTAGTTAAAAACAATTAGACCTGGTTGGTTTGGAGATATTAACATTAACAATATGAAGTAACTGACTGCTAACATTCGCAAATATGATGGAAAAGGTGACCACTGTGTGGGCAGGTCCTGTCTTCTGCACTATGGATGTTCCCTTCAATCCAGATGCTGTGGCCTTTGATTTTGACCTTCTTGGGCAATTTGGCCTCCAGCTCTGCTAATCACTCAACAATGTTGAAGGACAGTTTTGGTATGTTTTTTTAATTCTCTGTCCAAAGCCCGCTTGAGTTTGTGATCGTTTCCATCTGCTTTGCAGTCTTCAGCATAGTGTTTTGCACCGCAAGTATGACGTAAATCAAATCTGGCCACCATGTGAATTAGGCAAATGTGCCGTTAGCCATGCTAGAATAACATTAAACATGGGCAAGAACCATTTAAGAACATAGGCCATCCACCATAGAACCAGAATGTCCCAGCCACCAAATCAATTTGTGTTTATTTTACTTATTGAAATAAACAAGACAATAAAATGTAACCTTAAATTCCACTGGAATGTAATCTCTTCTACATCTCTCTCCCTGCTGCAAGACAACACTGGGGAGGGAAGCCACTTTCCTCTCTGACATTGCCTCTTATGGCTGACCCAAGTGAGGAGACATGACAACCACTGATGTGCTCATGTGATCCCTATCACCCCCCCCACTACCACCACCATCACCATGACAACCAACAGGAAAATGGCTCTAGAGCATAATATGTAAATACATATTTCCTTAATCTCTCTCTCTCTCTCCCTCTCTCTCTCAGTGCATTCAGAAGCTGAAGTCTTCAAACAGCCACAGTTTTGCCTCTTTTTTCAGTTTCCTATCTCTGTCTCTTTGCACTCTGTCCCCTGAGGCCTAGTCCACACTAATCCGGAGAAATCTGAAAACGCATATTTTTTTCTCCGTTCTCCGCTCTCCCAAGTGGATAAATGTGAAAACGCTGGTTGTGCGTTGTAGTATAGCCGGGGGAAATTGAGTTTCATAAACACTGACATATGATTGTCATGTGATCCTGGCTGTAGCCAAAACAATTATTTGTTTAGGCAAGATTCCCAGTCTATATTCTCCGTGGCTTTGGCGACTTTATACTCGTTTGTTACCCGCAAAAGCAATTCCACTTCATCGTCTGTCCAAACAAAAAAGTCTGCCTTAACGCTATGATCCGATTTTCTGTTTTCTTAAATTACTTAAGATGTTAGCTAGTTAACTACAATATGACAGCACTGCTTCTTCGCGCTTGTAAACATGTGTGGCGGAAATGGCGTAAACCTGTTATGTGGCCTCAGGTTTAAAGACATTTTAGCGTTTTTGCCGTTTTGGTGCGGATGACCAACTTTTCTAAAACGTTATGAAAACACTAGTGTGGACGGAAAACATTTCAACAAAAAAATGGCGTTATAAAATTTATCCAGATTAGTGTGGACTTGGCCTGAGTTTTCAGTGCTGCATCTCTCTAACCCCACCCAGCACCTGTTAGCCTAAGGCCTGACTGAGGATGCCCCAATCCTTGCAATGGAGCAGAAGAACTGTCATTCTCTACATGCTATACAGCTTCATCAAATGTGTTTGTGTGTTACTCAGGGGAAAATAATGGAACAATGTCTTCCTGGGGTGAAGGCTGAGCATCGTTAAAAGCATATGAGTGTGCTCGACAGAGAGAGGGGCCAGGCTGCTCACGAAAGGGCAAGCTTTTATGGGGACAACCTTTGGCTACGAGTACGAGCAATCAACATACTTACTTTTTTCCAAAGCTTTCAACATGCCTGTGTTTTTTCCCCTCAGCTGTGGGTGTCCTTCCAAAGTTTGTTGATTTCCTCTCTCTCTCTCTCTCTCTCTCTCTCTCTCTTCTCCCCTCTCTCTCTCTCTAAACGTGGTTGTCGTCACACAGCTGTGACAGATTGTTGAACCAGCGGGTCAAAAGCCCCTAATAGGTTGTTGGTTCTCAGACGCAATAATGGTGCTGAATCACTTTCTTTATAACACCACAGCTTTAATGGGGGGCCAAGGGTGACAATAACGCCATGTGAAAATAATAGTGTTTGCCATGTACTGGCTTGTTGATTTGCTGCCTGATGGATTTTTAATATTCACTGCCATGTTGTTCCAGACGGTTGGTTGTAGCCATTTAGCAGTTCTATGTTTTTGGAAAGGAGCTGTGCTGCCACAGCTGAGACATGGAAGGGGTTGGGGGAAGACAGTAACTTAATGCTCGTCTGTGGCAAATCTGGTCCGGTCTTGACCGGTCTGAGCAGAGGAGACATATGCTCGATGACTAAAAGGTTTGTTCTAATTAACAGGAGTGACTGTGTCTGAATGGAGAGGCAATAATCAGGTTTGAGAGGACAAGAAGGGGAATGGGGACACAGTAACCTTTGAGGGGAGAGACTTGAAGAAATAGAGACAAGGAGAAAGCAAGTGTTCCTTTGAAAACGCAGACATGGCTAACTGACTGAGACAATCAAAGTGCCCTCGTGATAAGACCCTGTAGCAATGGCCTTGGGTGACTCATTGATTTGCAAACATCCCCACTGCAGAACCACTGTCTTTCTACCTGCTTTTTGTGCAGACTACTGTACACATTATACTTAATGGAATGGACACAGACTAAAATGTTGTGTTCACATAAGCATTTGTGATACATCCAAAACCTGACAATATCCCATGTATTTCAGTGAGACCTATGACATGGATTGACGGAGTGCAGTGCAGGAAACTATCGCAACACAGTCCGTCACAAAAGCGGAACTAGTTGAACTTTTGACAGAGTGCAGGTAAACATAATCCGCTAATGGAAAATCAGCCAGTGAAATTTGTACAGACTGCTTCAAAAGGTTTCGAGACATGCCCACAACAACGCAACCTAGGTGGTTTCAACGCATACTTGAATGTGACGGATGCCAAATGTCCCATGTGAACGCTGTCTTATTCCTGACTGCTTCCATTGAAGAGAATAGCATTAATTACAGTCTCTTTGCTACTCTATCCTGAACACCCTGGTCTATTTGTCTTTGTATGCTAAAATGTGCATGGACTCAGGTGCAAAAAACATTCTTATAGTAATGTGTACAGACATAAACGTAACAAACGTAACTGTCACTCAGAACCACGCATGTGCAATACCATCATGCCTTGCACACCGTCTATAACTGGAATCCCCATGGGCCAAAGCCATTCATTGGGCATTTGAAATATGACATTATTCTCACTTGGCCACATGTCATTCAATGAAACGTCTATACATGAAACATTCTTGTTATTTCTTCTTACCTTTGGCTATTTTGATAAATGAAATTCCCCATTGTTTCAATTTCTCTCCCAGATTACAGAAAATATTCTGCCTGGGTACTGTGTTATGAATTCCCATTCATTTGCAGGTAGGCCTAATTTGACACCTGCCTCATCATTTACAATTAGGCATTATGGGATCTAATTGGCCATCTGCCTCTGCCATCTTGTGTTCCTGGAGAGGGGCCATGTTTGCCTCCTGCTGTTTAGACAGGCCACAGAGAAGGCCCATATACTTGTAGAGGTCCTTGCTCCGACCATGACCCCTGGATTCTCTTCATTTATAGAAGTTCAGTGCGTGAAGTACCTAAAGTTCATCATTCAATATATTATGTATAGATAGGGTATATAGATAGTATGTAAAAGGGTGAACATTTTGGCAACAGATGACTTTAATTACTTAATATACCAGAATTTGTTTTGATTTTGAGTTATCAACCATTTTGGAAGAGTAAGTGGAATTTTTAACATGGTGGATTTCTTCATAGAGAAAAACCAAGGGGAGACACATCAGGTAGATGGGCAATGTTCCCAGTAACAGGCAATTGAGTGAACACTTAGAGTCATTGTTCTATAATTGCTGAGCATAATTGACCCTTTTTACGAAAGATGTAGAGCCAGGGAGAATATCAGTGGCAAGTGAATGTCTGGCACAAAGAACAAATGAAGGAGATGTCAAAAACGTTGAAAAAGAGAGATGTAAAGGGAGAGTTACATATTGCTCCCTCAGTTGTCCTCACCTCTAGTGAACTCAAAACCCTTGGCAGGTATTGTAATTGCTCTGTTCTTCCTGTCAATCACAGCTAACTCTCTCCATCGCCGTTTCCAATTTTAGCTCCACCTGAGCCCCATCATCTGCGCGATGTGGTGACAGGCACCACATTTCTGATGACAGGCAAGAAAATCTCGAGTGACAGTGGCTTTCATTCTTTCATCCCTGTCACTCACTTTCCCTGGCCACTGGGAACAAGTGGGTTCATCGTAGCTTTTTGTCTCTGTAAGTGCTTAGCATTGACAGTGAAGACGCAAATGTATTTCTCTGAAACTCCATGGCAAGGCTAGCATGAAAGGGGACTGCCCACAAGTTACTGTGCAATAAGTATAATGCAATGATTAAAAGAGCATTTGCCTGCGGGCTTGGGTGGGCTTAGAGGCAACAGTGGCGTTGAAAACACTCCTCTTCTCCCTCTCTGCAAGATGGGTTATTTGATTGGGTACAGTGTAAAGACTTAGCATGGTAAAGCTCATTTCAGTGGAGCCTTTCTGGTATGGTGTCATGAAATACAAGACTACTGCTTTGTCCTCTGGGTTTCCTGCAGGGTGTGCAGTTGGCCTTTGATGGGCATTACCCCCATGGATTATGTTGGCATGGTTAGAGTTAGTACCGTATGAGGGAGGGACTCTCTCTGGAGGCGAAAAACTTTATTACTGGCTCTGGACATGAGCAACGTACACACACGCAGACACACACACATGCACACACAGTCCTAAGAGCTGCGTGGGGTGTGGGTGAGCAGCATGTCCAAATAAGCTGTGACTGAACTAGGCTAATTAACCCAGCACGGTATGAAGAGGAGACAGGATTGTTGTGCTAAGTGCAAGGGACTCATAGTGGAAATGTCAGCACTGAAATCTGAATGTGTTTCAGTGGCACCAGACACCACGTCATTATGTCATTATTTTATCCAATGGAGAGCACAACACGAGGACCATATTTTGAGTCTGATTACACGGTTATGATTACATTCATTAATTATTATTCATTTATAAATTATTTCTGATCTCTAATTTACTTTATTTCTGTTTTAGTGACCTGGTGATTTGAGTATCCACGTGTAATTTGCAAACTAGTCAGGTAGTCTTAAGTATGAAATCAAACAATACTTAGTATTATAGTAAGTATTCAAAATGTATCATTATTTGGGAAAAATGTAAAGAACCAGGAATGTGTAACAAACAGGACTGCATATCCAGATTGGAATCAGATTGCTTTTATCAAATCTGAACAGCAAAAAACCACATGGAAACGGATTTTTGCGAATCAGATTTGAACCACATTCATAGGTGGTTTGAAATGCGATTCAAATCGGATTTCTAAAGATGTGTCTCAGTCTGGACGCTCTAGCCACTCAAATCGGATATCAAACTGTCCTTTACGTCACTTGACCACAGATATTGGCCGCCTTAAGTGTGTGTCTTGACGTACGAGACTGGGTCGTAGGCGGTCACAGAGCATGTCAAACGTTCCCCGCCGAATTCTGAAATTGGCAAGCCATTTGTCATCATCAAAAGTCCAGAGGACTACATGTTCCCACCAGTCATTACTTTTCGGATGGCACCACACCTCTCGCTGCACAGTGATGCCTGCTGTGACTGCAGCACGGAACATTGTTGTATATTTCAGCCTCCTCCGTCGCTGATGTAGTCTGGTGCGACGGAGGAGTTCTGCACCGCGACTAGAAAGTGATACGGCATGAAGGGCGAGATGACAGATCTCCATTCTTCCATCGGTTGCTGTTTTGTTGTTGTCTGCACTGTTTTTTACGTAGGCCTACTCACGCCTATGTCGTTACCACAGCAACCAAAGCAGATAGGTCGACGATGTCTGAATACTCAAATCCGATCTGATCTCTTGCAAATAACAGTGTGGACAGCCAGTCCTAAAAATCGGATTTGAGAAACAAATCGGATTTGCCTGCAGTCTGAACAAAGCCCAAGAAACCTGTGGAATTGTTTGTAGAATATGCCAGTGGGCAAACGCATTGAAGTCACATGGGAACTCTGGCCCCCTGCTTTTTTACAGTGTAGCATCCAAAGTGCAAATTTGACTTGGCATAAAAAGAAAACAAGTATCCATGGAAAACCTCATCATATCTGAATAATAACTCTGAGAGGGGAATGTGGAATCAATAACTTATGTAAACTGAATAAGAGCCCCAGGAAAATCAAGCTTTAGTTTGCTGCCCTTCTGAGTTTGAGAGAGCAATCTATATTGCTATTTCTCTCTCTCTCTCTCTTTCTCTCTCTATATCTCTTTCTCTCTCTCTTACACACACACACTCACAAACACACACACACACACACACAAACGTCTAGGCTTTGAAGATGCATGGAATAAAACACGTGTATAGGGTTTAGATAGGCCCAGGTGAATAGATACCAAGCTGTGCTAGCCAGGATATATTTTACCAACTTCTTTCATTTTTCTAGGTCAGACCTAATCAATACCCATCGACATCAATACTGACTGGGTGACTTAAGGGGAAAACAAATCAAGGAGAATAGGTTTGCATATAGTATTAACTGTTTCATATGGGTAGGAGGCTTGTAAAATACCTGTACGTTTTTGTGTTCTTTTCATATATCTTATATCTTTTCAAGATTATTATTGAGGCAATTTTGCTTTATTAGACAGTATGCAGTGGAGAATGAAAGGAGAAATGGGAGAGAAAGATGGAGTGAATGTGATAAAGGGCACAAGCCAGATTTGAGCTCTCAAGACTGTGGGTACATGGTCCGTGTGTGTGTGTGTGTGTGTGTGTGTGTGTGTGTGTGTGTGTGTGCCTCTCTCTCCCTCCCTTTACTGTATGTCACTGATGCATTCTGTTCTGTCTGAGCATTGTCTTGATTGTGCTTTGTCTTGCAATGATACGGGAATTTCCCCACAGTTTGATAAATAAAGTAATATTAGTACTACCACTCCATCTCTCTATCTGTCTCTCTCTGTCTCTCTCTCTCTTGCACACGCGTGTGTACGTGCACACAAATGTATCTACAATATGACATAGAGGTGGGAGTTGGCTGGTTGCTGTGTCACTGTGACACAACATGACAGATGTGTTTGGACAGTGGAGTGCCGGACCTGCCACACAGCATTAGGCTCACACAGTCAGAGGGGAGAGCGCTGAGTGTTCCCACACAGGGAGTCCAATCATGGATATAATAATGGTGTGTCCGCAGTGGGGATCGGATGTATGAGCTGGTCTGAGAGACTGCACAAAGCAGGAGAGTTGTAGCTCAAATCTCACAGGATATCAGGAATTCAGTGGTGATTCCGTTGAAGATTTCGAAGAACAACTTTGGTCTGATAGGCTTGCAGCTTACGATGAATTTCAACAGCTGAATTCAGATGGCTCACCACAAATTACTGACATGAGCTTACATAAAATGATTAAAGGCAATATCATTATTCTTCCATTATTCACTGAGATTTTTTCAACATCCTGATTAATATTAATTCATCATAAGGAGGGCCATGCACACTAAGTTTGGGGCACTGACAGATTTGACAGGCGCTTTTTCATGTTCCTTTCTTGTCTCCCCCTCAGCCTTAAGCCAATCAGTGAACTACAAGGCAGCCTATTGTCGATACAAATCTCTAAGCTGATGACGGATCCCTCTTAAAAAATTCAGTGTGCTTGATGAATTATGGAATGGCATGATGAAAGTTGTGGAGGACCTTTCTTCTCACACACGCACATGTTCAAATGAGTCATCCGATGTCCCACCCGCCCCATAAAAGAGCCGACTTGGCCACATAATGAACATGCCCTTTTGTCCCCATTATCAGTTCACCTGAGGATTCCTGCGGTCATTTTTATTGTATTGAACAATGGCAATTACCCCTGGTAACAACTTCAACTCAACATAATGCCACTGACAAAAAAGGTAGCAGGACGAGACTTTGTGAATAACCTTGGGAAAATGGGTCTTTGATTACCATGAAAATAATTGCCACATTTATTACATAATAAGCACATGGACATAATGTGAGCAGAGGGAAACCTTTGCTCTGTACCGTGAGGAATACTGTATGATTACCCAAGGCTTAATTACCATGTCGAAATTAATCATGGGCAAAGGTGGAATGCTAAAACTCTAGCTGACGCATCTGAGAGAGATGGCACTCTGAATGTGTTTGTTTATGTGTTTGCACATTTGGCTCTTCTTTTCCTATTAGTTAAAATGATATCCAAATAAACTGGGTGTGTGTTAAAGTGTTCTGCTGAAATAATACTACAAAAATCATCTTTAAATAAATAAAAATAGCTCAAGCCAGGCTGGCTGGCTGGCTATGGGGACAGTTTTCACACCTGAGCCAGGCCTCAAGTACTATAGCAACACATTGGCCATTAAATTATGTCACTTTGGCAGAAGAAAAAAACAAAACAGCACTGCATCTGAAACGAGCGCATGCTGCTTTCCTACCCGCCGAAAACCACGGAAAGCACAGACAAAATCCTGGACAAACATGAAGGCAGGAAGTTCATATTGGAGTGGATGGGCTTACAATGCTATGCACGGATGTTTTGCTTTTTTCTGCGTTTGCTCGGGTTTCATATCCTCCCTGACAGGGGTGGGGTAACCAACTGAGATGAAAACGTGTTTGAGAAACTCAGACTCTGCCAGTTGGGGTCTGTGTTAGTGAGTGATACAGCACTCCATGGTGTCGTCTTAGTGCCAAGGCCTTTGTACAGTCTGGCCTCATCTCTGAGGATAGAGGCCATATCAGGCCCGGGGGAGCAGCTGTGAAGCGCGGCTGCTGTCAACACGACTGTGGTCACGGCAGAGGTCAGCGTTACTCGGACCCGCCTGGCCCAAGCATGGTCTCCTCTTCTCAGGAACAGAGGGCTCTCTTTGGCTCTCGCTTACATACACACATGTGAACCCCTAATACTCTGTAGGAAACAAAATGTATAAAGGAACAAACTGCTCATTAGTGAAACACTAACGCCCTGCGGCCCCTCACACACTACTGAAATGAACGCTCTCCACTTCACTACCACTCACTCAGACAAAGTGCTCCATCCATGGTGCAACAGTGACGAGCTGTCATGAACAATAGCAGGAGCGGCATATAAGTGCCTGCATAAGCCATAAGTGCTGCAAATATGACATCACAGAAATAGAATCAATAGAATGGCCACTCCCTGATGGATCAAGGTAATCTCTTTTGGTGCACGTCAAGATGGCTGCCATACAATTTTGATGTTGTAGATATGGAAATGAGCATTGTGGACAGTGCATGAGGCACAGAAAGATGGCTGCCATCAGAATGTTAAGGTAAATGATGCCATGGCCATAGTAACACATGATGTTCCCTGAGGCTCATGCACCAAACCAATGCTGATATCCATGACAACAGTATCAACCATTCTGTGGCAGCCATCTTGAGGTGTACCCATAGAATTTGAATTGTGTTGTCCACACTCATGAAACTCATGACAATATTATCAAAAGTCTATGGAAGCCATGTTAGGTGTGCCAAAGGAAATTACCATGATATACCAGGAAGTGTCCTTTCTACCCCTTCAAGTTCTGTGGGTGTACCAGTCAAATTACCATTCAAGAGTGCCGATTTGATTAGGAATGGCCATTCTAATCATTCCAGTTCTGTGTAGGACACAGTATGGCACAGAGCTTCCTCCGTGAGTCATGCGGCTGTCGCTATGGCGATAGTGTTTCCTGATGAAAAGCTGTCCACCAATGAGATGCCTGCGTCACTCTAATCAGTCAGACAGCCTGTTCATGCTTACATCCACCCACTAATTTGTCAGCCGTGGGCTTTAGGTTCTGCTCCTTTACTTTCCTTTTCCCCCAGTAAACATACAAGAGATCCTAATGAGAGTGCACATGTTCAGCCCTAGACAGTAGAGTGGTTTTGACTTTGTACCTCAAGCTAGGACGGCATTCAACACTGGATGTAGTGGTGGGGGTGTGACACTTCCCAGGCAAGGGCATATTCACATACCTTTCACAACCCTCTGCTCTGGGGCAAAAATAATTTGAGGATGTTGCAGAGAAGCAATTTCACAATAGTCTCAGTCTTTTACTGCTCCCTAATTGGCTACAGGACCTTCTCACCTCCTTTATTAGGTGTTTTGACAATGTGAGAGCCCACATATTGCCAGCAGCATCACAAGGTCTTCCATGTTATTGTTGAATGACATCTCATTCTCTAATGTTGCAACATGATGGTTGAAAAAGTCTTCTATACACAGTGAGAGTTCATGCATCACTTTGCAAAATGTTAATATTTAGAGACCCTTGCCACAGCTTGAGATCTCCTGAATATTCTATAAGTGACTTTGCAACTGTCAATTGTGGCAAAATGATCAGTTTCTTTTCTCTATAATGTGATTACAGCAATACAAATGATGATGTATTGGTTACATCTGCCTTCCAAAAACAAGGAAATATGGAAAATGAGATTTTAACAATTTGACGGTTAGCATAATAGAATCCCATGCATCTCTCCAGTAATAACAAAGTGTCTCCAAACTGCTAGAAATATATGATGGAGAATATTAGCCTACTCCTTGCAGGTCTGAACAAACAAGACACTTTCACACATGAATCCCATAACATTGCCAGATTTGTTTTTCCGGTAAAGGTAGCAGTTCCTGTGTTTACACAAGACATGCCTTTCCGCCTTTTTAATGTAACGCTACCATTCACATAACGCTGGAAATACCGGGAAATTCCTGCTGTTGTCATTTACCTGAAATTACGTTGAAACTTTGCGCCGGAGTCTCTGTGGTTTGAAAACAAGGCGGGTGAAGATGCTTGGCTCAGTGCTATGCTGCCAGTTATGCTACTCATGTGGAGCTCTCTAATTTTTTCACGTCTGTCCAATTCAAAATTTTTGAACAATCCTACAGCCCGTTGTATAGTGGTTTGTATTTCCCTCCACAGCCGGTGGAATTAACTCATCACTTCCTTGAGAACTTTGTGATTGGCTCACAGTTGGACAACAGAGCATCCTACGTCAGAGCGTCCTAACATTGTACGTGCCTGTGGCAGTAATGTAACGTCTTGAGCAGGGAAACAGCAGGAACTGATTTCACAGCATTTCAACACCGGCTCCATTCACACATGACATTAACGGAACAGGCTGCGTGTGTGTGTGAAAGGGGCTACTGTTTGCTATTAGTCTCCTGGTTCCAGGCATCAATGGAAAGAGTATTGCACCTGTCAAATGCAGTGTTCAGGCACCATTCCCAAGGATAGTAATGTAGAGCTCTAGAGCTTTGATCAGATGTTCCTGTGAAGGCATGCTGTATTATTTCAAGAGGAACAGTGCGTCCAAGGTGACTGCATGCATGTTCTTTAATGCTTTCTTACTTGGAGTTTATTTAAGACCACATCTCATTCTGTTCTCAGACTCCATTCCTCCTTAGTGAGAAAAGAAGAAAAAATAGCCTAATGCTGTGCTGCCACTTGCATACAACACGAAGCAGGGTGTTTTCCACCGGTTGGCATTGTGGCTTGTATATTATTAACACATTGCATTCCAGCACGCATGTGAGGCAGCGTAAGGCTAATGGAGAAACCTGCCCGAAGGTGTGGGTTTCCGCCCTCCGGCTGTGTTGTGCTCCAGAGCAGTATGGCCCCAAGTAGCAAGAGCATTCAAAACAAGCCCTGTCAATTTTCATTATTAGGCATCAGGTGCCATGCCGGGTCCAGCCGTCATGCTCGGCTGCTCCCCGCTGCCCTCCGAGCCTTTTAACCCTAATTGACAGTCTAAAGTCCGCTATTCTGGTGCTGCCAGGGAGAGAGAGAGAGAGAGAGAGAGAGAGAGAGAGAGAGAGAGAGAGAGAGACAGACACACACACAGAGAGAGAGAGAGAGA
>OMLI01092395.1:4275-26536 GCA_900302605.1 Rondeletia loricata
CCCCCACCACACACACACACACACACACACACACACACACACACACACACACACACACTTACTTCTCTACACTTCTACACTCTGCTGCCTTGAGTGTGTGTGTGTGTGTGTGTGTGTGTGTGTGTGTGTGTGTGTGTTTGTTTGTGTGTTGAATGATTAGTATGTTGAATTGTTTTCTAAAATGTTTTGCCTGTTATAACACGTGACTTGTTTCTCCCATTTCTACCCCGACAGTTCACCTTCAGTGTGAGAAGCATGGGTTCATTGTCGCTGGCCTGGGTGGGAGATGGAACTGGGGTGAGTTTGTTTATGTGTATGTATGCATATGACTATTCATGGGAAAAGGTTGTTGTGCAATGCCTGCTCTCTATCCTCAGGTGCTGCTGGTCTTGACAACATTTCAGGTGCCAATGTTCATGATGCGGTTCGGCCAGTCTAACCTCTACAGGAGGTGAGAAATACCTGACCGCTGATGGTAGACTGAATGGAAATGGACCAATAAATGGTTTGTCATAATACTGATCAACTAATCGGTGTTCTGAGGATCTAACTGCAACCTTGTCTCTGTGTCAGTGAAGACTATGGGAAGACGTTCCAAGATGTGACTCACCTGATCAACCACACCTTCGTCCAGACTGAGTTTGGCATCGCCATCAGCCCTGACCACTCTGGCAAGGTCAGCGGTGTTGGGGAACACGTAGCGACCCGAAAACATGGTTACCAGAACGTGTGCTTCTTAGTTCTTTCAATGCAAAAAAGGCAGACCTTTCACATACTGTACATAACTGACCCAGCGTTATTACACAGTGAACTGTAAAGCTCCGGGGCTCTACTCTGCTATCGTTCTAGGATCAGTGGGATCTTCCCTTATTGCTTCTCTCTGTGTCTGGTTTTAGGTGATCCTGACTGGTGATCTGACAGAAACAGGGGGATTTCGTCTGTTCCGCTCACAGGACTTCGGCCTGACCTTTGTTCCAACTGACCTGCCCTTTGAGCCCATTATTCAGATGCTGTACAACCCTGGAGACTGCAACGCACTGCTGACTCTCAGTGTCATGGTAGCAGCCTTCATGTTCTAGACCAAACCAAACTTCTAATCCTACCGTTTTTATGTCTGTTCTTCTTCCTGTGTTTTCTATCACTGTGTTTTTATCACTTTGCTTCTGTTTTATCACTGCAACTAAACTAAACTAAACTAAACTAAACTAAACTAAACTAAACTAAACTAAACTAAACTAAACTAAACTAAACTAAACTAAACTAAAGAAAACTAAATTGTCCTCTAAATCCAACCTCCCAGGCTATTCCAGCCCTCATCTACCCTTATTCCTTTAACCTAATCTACCTCTCTTAACCCTATCTTGCATTCCAGACATTTATGTCATACTGCTAGAGACTTGATTAGATACCATTCAATGCTCACTAGTGACTGAATACCTTTTCACTGACAAAGATTTTCCCCTGTCTCTCTCCTCCAGTTGGACCTGTGGCTGTCTGAGGACTTTGGCGCCACCTGGAGGAAGATCCATGACAGTGTGTGTCTGGTCAGATGGTGAGAATTGCCCTCCACCAACTAAACATCATCAGTCATTTGTTTATTTAATTTACAAATACACACAGGCATGTGTGTACAAGTGGGTACCAAAGATACGAAGGACGACATGGCTAACGTCATGGCATACTGAGAATAAAAAATAAAAAAAGATGTTAAGGTTAGTTTACTACTTTTTACTTTGCACTTTTTAGCATTTAAGATATAGTCTTACAGCTTATGAGCCCTCAGCATCCTTTTATGTGTCAGGCATCTGTGTATGATTGGTTTGGAGTGAAAAAATAGTCCATCACTGACAGGGTGTAAAGTATTTCTGTGTTTGTCTGTTTCCACATAGCCTACATGCCACATAGCCTTTGTTGTCGGTACAATGAATATGTGTGTGTGACTGTGTGTGTGTTATCTGTCTGTTGTTGTTATTCCAGCTGTCTTTCTCACAACAGTTTGGATCACTTAGCTGACTCTGGTTTCATCTGAGTTCGCATGAGGTTGTGGTGTCAGTCTGCGGTTGTTAGCACTGCATTGTGGGAACATTGTGATAGGTTTGTGTGACCACAGCGGCCATTTAGACCCCGACCTAAAGCGATAGCAGAGAGAGGGAGCCAAGGCTGCTGTCAGAGTGAATCATGAGTCAGCAACAGCATTCTTATTCATCCCATGTTACTTGAACCAGCAAAATCTTTGCAATGTGAAAACTTCCCTCCCCTTTGGCAGCTACCGGTGCCAGAGGGCTTGGAGGAGAGCCTGGGGTCACAGAGCTCATACAGCCATAGTCCAAAACGGGATTCATGTTTGAACTCAGACAACTTTCCACTGTCCCAATATGTGAGCACTGTCGTAAATTAGATCTTTCCCTTTTCTCTGTCTCAGTCCTTCACTGCTTCTCTCTCTCTCTCACACAGGGGTCCTAAGAACAGTATCTACTTAACAACCAACTCCAAAGGCTCATGCAGTAAGTAAATACAATAAGTCGCCCATCTATGAATCTTGTTGGTAGCACCTTATATTAGTGAAAATCCTATCAAACATCTAGTAACCCCTCCTTCTCTCTGTCAGATGATAAAGGCATGTTGGAGTTGAAGAGGACAACGGACTATGGGAGAAGTTTCCGGACCATCGCAACAAGAGTCTACTCCTTTGTACTGGGAGGACGCTTCGTCTTTGCTTCCATCATGACTGGCATGGTATGTGCATGTGCATGTGTGTGTTTGTATGTGTGTCTGTGCTTGTGTCTGAATGTCTGAGCGTGTGTTTTCCTCTTTAAGAGTGGACATTTTAGTATTTATGTGTGTTGTGTAAAATATATACATGTACATATTCAGATAATATGCCATTGCTTCTAAGATCTGTGTGTGTTTTTGTGTGAACTGCCCTGGACTGTTTTCCTGGTGCATATCTCTGTATATGAGACGGTACATATTTCTGGACACGTCTCTGTGTGTATGCTGCATATGTAAATGCTAACAATGCAAGGTAACGATGCACATTGTCAATGAAGATGGTGCATCTTTATTTATTTGTTATATTATCTTGAATATTTTCTTCTAATCAGTATGTTTGCGTGTCTGTGTATATATGCGTGTGTGTGTGTGTGTGTGTGTGTGTGTGTGTGTGTGTTAGGGTACAGAGCGTGTGATCCATGTGTCAGTGGATGGAGGTGATGCGTGGAACATGGCTCAGCTTCCTACAGTCAACCATGAGCAGTTCTACTCCATCCTGGCAGCCAATCAGCACATGATATTCATGCACGTCGACGACCCTGGAGGTTAGAACCAATGACGATGGTGATAGTGATGAGGAGGATGATGATGATGATGTTGGTGACTATTGATTATGATGATGATGATGATGATAGGCTGAGTTCCCAGCGGCTCCATCCTGCTGAAGTGTCCTTGAGCAAGACACTGAAGCTGAAGAACTTCCCTATGGGGATCAGTAAAAGTATCACAGTATAGAATCCTCGCTGCGGCTGATCAAACTGTAGTTTTACATACCTACGATATCAAGGTCCACACCCGGTAGGTGTTGTCCCCCAACCTGTGTGCTGTGTGTTCTGCCCTGTGTGGAGCAGACTCTGGGGTTGGAACCATCTATGTGTCAGATGACAGAGGAGCCGTGTTCTCCAAGTCTCTGGAGCGCCACCTCTACACTACCACAGGAAGCGAGAACGACTTCACCTCCATCACTTCGCTCAAAGGGGTCTACATGACCAGCATACTCACAGAAGGTGGGTCAACACACCATATAAGCTATACTTAAATCCTTAAGAAAAAAGGTCTGTTCATTTTTTGTCAACAGTTTTTTATGATATCCGTTTAATCACAGAAGATTGCGAAATACATTGCGTTTGATTCTAAACTCACACTAATCATGGTCATTTTTACACGCCATTAAATCTTGTGTTCAACAGAGGGTGTTTACTGCTTTTAAGTAAATGTAGTGAATGTTACTGACTCCTCATCTTGTCCCTTTGTAGAGGGCACAGTGGAGACAGTGATCACCTTTGACCAAGGAGCAAAGTGGCAGACTCTACGCAGACCACAGAACAGCCGCTGTGACACTGAGACCGCCACTAACAGGCCTGACAGAGTGAGACACACACACACACACACACACACACACACACACACACACACACACACACACACACACACACACACACACACACACACACACACACACACACACACACACACACACACACACACACTTACCAATACATAGGATCAGATGTAACAAAAAGCCACAAAGGCTTTTACCTCATCTCATCATTAGACATATGTGTCTCTGCAGTGGGTGACATTGTCAGTGTGTGCTATTATCTTTACAGTGCAGACTTCACATCCATGCCTCCTACAGCACCACCATGAAGATGAATGTCCCCATGCTGCCTCTCTCACAGCCCAATGCTGTGGGCCTCATCCTGGCTCATGGTAAAACACACACACACACACACATGCAAACAAACAAACACACAAAGATCTCTTGACACACGTAATTATTTTATTTTTGAAAATGTGCATCCTGGTAAAACGCCTCATAACCCCATCTCCCTCCCTTCCTCCAGGCAGTGTTGGAGACCCGGAGTCAGTGCTCTTCCCTGATGTGTATGTGTCTGGTGATGGGGGCTACTCGTGGCTGGTGGCCCTCAGGGGCCCTCATCACTATGCCATCCTGGACTCCGGTGGCCTGCTGGTGGCTGTGGAACATACCAACTCACCTGTCAACCAGATCAAGTGAGGAGGGAGCAAGCGATGGGATGGGGGGTTCAGACCAACCACAAATCCTGTAGTTGTAACAAACACCGAACTGAATCCCTACACAGTGAATCTTTACAAGTTTTTCTAATAACGGAAAAAGGAAACTCCAAACAATGACCAACAAGGCTTGGCCAAATCCCTGTTCTAATTAACATTCAAAAGAGAGCTATTTATGTTTTATAATCACAAACCAAAAGGAAAATGACATTGCCTATTCGAAAAACAGCAAAATCTCAAAATGAACTAAAAGCTTATTTGTCCTTAAATCTGTTTGATCACTATTACTGACCCAAAACTGAGGAAAACAAAACTGACTATGTTAAAACTCAGTGAGCACAGCCTGGCTGTCACAAGGTGTCCTGGCTGCTCGGGGAGGACAGAATGTGCTCACTCTGCTTCCAAGGAGAGGTGGGGACAGAGATGCACTTCCTTTTTACACACTGAAAAATACAACCAAATTAGAGCGTCGTTTTTACCTCAACCCTCACTGCTAAATCTACAATGTCTTCTGGCAAAAATATCAAAATGCACTTTTTGGCTGCACAATATCTGCCATAACCTGAGGGATAGCTAGTGGACTGCCAGTGCAATAGCTGTTCCAGTTCCACAATAATTTTTCTCTGAGTTGAATAATTCTCAAATAATTACGCTAACAATTATGCAAATAAATATGGAAATAATTATAATTAATTTATGCTGCTATTTGTTGTATTGTTGTGATTGCTGCTTTTATGTGTCTGCTTTGCTATTGTAAGACAAGTCTGTCTGTCAGTGTGAGTCGAGAGCAGCTGTTTGAGAGAGAGAGTCACTCTTTCCAGTTGCCTGTGACCAGAGCTTTCTTATTTCCTCAGGGGAAAGTGTAAACTAAAAGGAGGACTCGTGAACTATTTATTCCTTGTTGAGAGCCATTTAGTAACTACATGGAAAATGTACTCAAATATCATGCACTCATTAACTATGATTTCATATACTTTTGATGCTTACAGTCTGTCTTTCATTCCCCGCCCCCACACCCCACAGGTTTTCAACAGACGAGGGTCAGTGTTGGCGTGTGTATAACTTCACCGACGATCCCCTTCACTTCAGCGGCATGGACAGTGAGCCCGGCTCTCGCTCCATGAACGTCAGCCTCTGGGGCTACAGGAATGACTTCAGTAAATGGGTGGTGACCACCGTAGACTTCAGAAAGCTCCTCAACAGAGACTGTGAGTATGTGGGAGAGGATGTGCTCGGTCGGTGTAACGTCAGGCGTGTATGGTATTTGTATGTTCGACTTTTTGTGTGTACATGTATGCGTGTGCAGGCGGTGAAGGGGACTATGTGCAGTGGCTGGCCCACTCCGCAGACCCCAGTGATCTTAATGATGGCTGTGTGCTGGGTTACAAGGAGCGCTTCTTACGCCTGAGGAAGGACTCTGTCTGCTGGAATGGGAGGGACTATGCCGTCACCAAGCAGCTGTCTCCCTGTCCCTGTACACTGGGTGATTATCACTGGTATGTCCTCGTTCCTCCTATCTCCTTGGACTCTGTGTAATATCTAAATAGCAGATAATGTTCATGCTGTATCTGCTGTGGTCATGAGGGATACTGAGGAAGGGATGCCAGACATCATATTTCATTGTTTCAGGCCCATGTCGCCACATTTGCAAATGTGCATATCTCCAAAATGTCAACTTTTCAGTAACTAAGAAAAACAGCCTTGTTTTCAGCTGGACCGCCATACATTTTTGAGTTTATCCAGTGGGGTTTGAAAGGGTTTCCTCAGACCAATGGTGGTAGAATTTTCTCAACCCATAGAGGAGCATGTAATCCTTTAAAACATGAAAATCACCAAGATTGGAGTTACAAGATTTTCACGTGACAGCAGCGATATACGTGCATCAACAAATTTGTAAGAACGTTATGTGACCCTCATATAAGATTCCCTCTCCCAACACTCACACACACACACACACACGTACGCACACACTCCCTCTCCTTTTCCTCTAATACCTCGTCTCATCCCTCTCTGTTCTTTGGCAAAGGTCAGGTTCAATAAACTTCATGGCATACAGTCAGATGGCATACAGTTGATGTAGCTTTGTCCTACAGTGACTTTGGGTACTACCGGCCAGAGAACAGCTCAGAGTGTGTGGAGCAGGAGGAGATGAAGGGTCGTCCTCTGGAGTTCTGTTTAAATGGGACCACAGAACAACTACAGACCAGTGGGTGAGGATCTCTGTAGTTTTTTCTGTCCTCCATCCTCATTCTCACTCACTCTCTCCTCCCCTCGTCTTTGGCATGCCTCTGTCTTTGGTCTGTCGGCTGCCTCGTCCTCTCCCGTGCCCTTTTCATCTCGTTTTGTCTTGCCTGTCATGTGTCTCTGTCTCTCCCTGTACTGTTAAGCTACCGGAAGATCCCAGGAGACCAGTGTGAGGGGGGCTTCCAGCCAGACAGGAAGGAGATTGACCTGAGGAAGATGTGCACCAGCAGCGCCCTCTATCCAAATTCTCTGGTCAGTTCTGCCCTCACTCTGAGAGAGGTCCCTTTAAAAATTGGTTAGGATTTTAAAAGTCTTCTACTGTGTCCCCAGCCTTAAGATAGCTACACACTAGAGGATTATCTGTCCAATTTACACCAGATTTGCTGATCCCGAATACCGATCGGAGACCTGGTCGGGACCGATGGTCTGCAAACATTATCTGTAGTGTGAGGGGTTTACCGATTCAATCTTAACCACACCGATTGACTCGCACACTGATCTGAGCTGCCCCGATAATGTCAAACTTGTTTGATATTTATGACCCGACATCTGTAGGGTCCTGAACAAGTCCTGTGGTGTGTGTGGATCAGTGATTCATTCCAAGAGCGGAGACAGCCAATGAAAAGCTGAGTTTATAGTGAGGCGAGGCAGAGCAGGCTGAGTCTGGCTGTCCACCTCCATTATTTTGACTGGTGTCACATTGGATCGTGTAAGTTCCTGTGGGATTAGAGGTCCTGGTCAGTGACGTGTCAGGAGTCAGCAGGATAATCTCAGTTATATCTTTAAGTGTGCGATACCCCGTCTTTGCCTAATCGTCTAGTGTGAGCACATTTATGACCGAGAGACAAAGAAATCTATGAAATCCCTTATGTGAGTGACTGCGTTTTCAAAATTGGTTAGGATTTTAAACGTCTTCTAGTATGTCCCCAGCATCATCCTCATCAGACGCAAGAAGGCGAATCACACCCCCATTTTCTCCATTTCAAACCCAATTGAAAAAAGCACCACTCCTGAGATATTATGTTCTCTTTCATCACATTTCTCATCCCTCTCTCTTTCTCTTTCTGTCACTCTAATAGACTGAAAACAGTTCGCCACACACTGCTGTCATAGTGATGGTTGTCATAGCGATCCTACTGATGAGTGCTGTTGCAGGCGTTTGGCTGGTTAAGAAATATGTCTGCGGAGGAAGGTCAGTTAAGCATGCTTCATCTGTACACACACACACACACACTCAAATACACACAAACGCACGCTGCACATATTGCTCCTCTATTTCTTTCTATATTCAATGATTTCTTCCACAGGTTCCTTGTGCACCGGTACTCTGTGATGAGGGAACATGTTGAGGCTAATGGAATAGAGGGAGTGGATGATCTTGACACACACTTCATGGAGACAGGAAAAGCACAGTACCACGATGATTCAGATCAGGTATCTGACACATAGGTAAAATGTCATATTTTTAGTAGAGCTGTGTGAGTATCTATTAACTATTTTGTATTGTTTGTGTCCCCTCTTAGGACCTCTTAGACTAAGGTGGAGACTTAAGGGATTTCCCCCCCAAGGCTCTTCAAGACTATATGTAAGTAGCCTATGTAAGACGCAGTCTTCCACGACGCCTGGGCAGCCCTACTCCTCCCACATGCCAGTTAACATCTGCTTCTCAATGTGTTCACATCCCGCTGTGCCCTGGTGGCCGGAGGACTCAACAGCAGCGGACGACTCTCACTTTGCTTCACTTGTTTCGGTCGAGGCTCCCACAGAAGGAGAACTGGTGGTTGAGTGGGGGGAAGGGGACGGCCTAGTGAAGAGCAGAAGAAAGCTGCTGGTGTCCCTGGAGAGCTTTTGTTGTTTCTGTCACAAAGAGTTCTATAAAGACCAGTGAGTCTGAATAAGTGCTCTGTCGTCCTCCGCGTGTTTCCTTCATGCTGACCTGACAAGAGGTGGCCTTTCATACCTGTATCGTGATGCGCTGCAGAAGCACGATACAGAGACTATGACCCCGGACATTGGACTTATACAATTTGATTCAGTACTTCAGTGTCGTAGTTGATGGGAACCAACTTTATTTAGGGAACATCCAAGCAATAGAACGCAGGAAATATTCATTTATAGTTTAGCTCAATATTTAGGTTTGCTGTCAATTAAATAGTTTATGTAATCTGTCAAGTAAAGATTGCAAGATACAATCCTATTGTGAAGATGTATAAAATGAAAACTAATTTTTTTAGCAGTGCAGCTTCATTTGATTAACAGCTTCTACTCCCCTGTGTGTGGTGGAAATGAGAGACTTGAATTATTGCCAAAGCACTTTTATTGTTTAGTTTTATTAAGTTGAAACTTTAACAAGTGAACTAAACTTTAGCCCAGCGAAATATGAGTATGAAGATGTTGATAACCCCAACTCTTTACTTGAACTGTCTGGTGTTTTGTACTAAATAATATCACAAATGTTGTGAAATATACATAATAACAGGCTTTGTTTAATGTGTTAGTTTAATGTTTGTGGTGGCCATAAAGAACAGAAACTTTATTATATTCATTGAGTCACAACTTTCTCCCAGTTGACACTTCTCTGTGTTATATTAGTCGTTTATATGAGATGTTGGCTGGCTACCATTTCTATATTATCTGCAATGTAAGAATTGTAACTTTGACACATATGCAGGGCTTATGGCCAATGCTTGTTTTCTCCAGCAGAGGCAATATTACTGTTACAGTGAATAAGCTATTGAAATTAAGCTGGCCTAATATAGAGGCATATTCTCAAGGACTGTCAGGTGGACTTTGTCTGATATAAAAGCAAATTAATGTTTGTCAGGGCTATGCTTGATGCTTCTTTATTTACATAACTGTCAGTAAGAACAAGCCCAGCTATTTACAAGATTCAATGATTTATTTTTGCACTGTATCTACAGATCTGTGAAAAAGTTGCATTTTTGCCTCCTCATACATCTAATTGTTGTAAACTGTTTGGGCCATTACATGTGATCTCCATTCCATCTTGTTTGTCTTGATTACTTGCATAACATATTGGAGATAAACATCTCTGAATTCATAACTATTCCATAGCACAGACATTTTTTAATGCAATTTTTGCTTGTATTGAATGAAATCATAGAATCATATGAATGAAATAACACTGTCTTTTATACATTTACATGTATTTGTATTTAACTAATTAATGCTCTAGATGAACTATTTTGATAATGAATGCACTCAACAGGCCGTCCATACCGCGGTCAGTCCAGTAGAAGGGCCAATGTGTTACCAGCAGGGGGCGCTACAGTCCACTGATGTAGCTGTGAATCCGGAAGTTGTGCAACCATCGTCATCATTTTGAATCTTCTAGGCCAGCCAACTGTTAGCTAATGCTAGTGTTAGTTTTGAGAAGCCTTTTGTTGTTGTTTGTGTATTAAGTTGTCAAGTAGCTGCCAGGGCTACAATACGTGTGGAACAATGTAGCAGCTTTAAGTAATGCTAATTCATGAAGGTGAGTTCATTTGCAACGCACGTAGCGTTCCGGCATTAGCTAACGTTAGCTTATTTCGTTACTTTGTCCAACCATGGATGTATTGTCCAACACGTTTGCTCGTACTAACGTTAGCCAGGTTTGCCACCTGCCAAAATGTCCCGGACGTTCCAGCTTACATGCCAGTAGTAATGGTTGCAGTTGTCCATCGACTGTTAGTCTGTATTGCATTAATTTACATAACGTTAGCTCAGCTTGTCAAGAGGACTGGCCTTGCTAGTTGAAGGTAACAAGCTCAAAGTACTGTCGGACTCAGAAACAATGGTGGAGTGGTCTAGATCCAGGCTTCCTGCAGCTAGGCAGCTCGGTTGAAATGCGTTGTGAATTAACGTTAGCCTCCAAAGAAATTAGACCAGCAACTATTTAACGTGGCGTTGCGTGCTAAGTCAAATATTGCTTGATGGTACTGATCGGGAAGATAAAGGTTGTCTCGTTAAATGCGTTGTAATCCTGGATTTCAGATTTTGCTCGTTTACTATGAGCTCCCTATCAGCCCAGCCACTGGCATCAAGCCCATCGTGCGGGACACTACCTGGGGAGGGAAATCAGGTAAGAGCGATTTAAAAAAAAAAAAAAGACAGTTGTGCCTGTATTATTATTATTATCAGCATATATAATTCACATACGCTGCCGAGCAATGGCATTGTGGTGTTTTTCAGGTGCAACCCAGAGCACCTCTCCTGCAGATTCTGCGTGTTGCCGGAGCCCACGAAGACGTCTTCACGCTCAAAGAGGTGAGTTTTCAGGAGAATTGTGTGTGTGCCGATCAATGTACAGCCTGTTTTGCTGTCTGTAAAGGCAACGTGGTCTGGCTCCGCCGTGACAGCATGTTCTCTGGAGGTGGGCAGCAAAGCCAGCTTGTTGATCTGCCAATCCCAGAGTGTAATGGACTCAACTAAATTGTGTTCCTGTAGCTAAAGATTTACCCTGTGGGTGCCTGCCATTATCTAAAATCCACTGTCTTGTGTAGGTGATGCACTACTTGGGACAGTACATCATGGGGAGGCAACTATATGACAAACAGAGGCAGCACATCGTCCACTGTCAGGATGACCCGCTGGGAGAACTGCTGGAGGTGGAGAGCTTCTCTGTCAAAAACCCCAGGTACACACATACAGACAGACAGAGCTTCTGTTCATCACTCTCAAATTAATGCTGGAATATACATCTAAAATAAGGAATCAAATTCTGAATGAACGTTTTCTTATGTTATAGCCCAGTCTATGAAATGCTCAAGAAGTACTTGGTTGTGCTTGGTTGTGCTGGTAAGTGATGCCTTCATTTAATGTTTGAAATGCATTATACTTTCTTTTGGTGAAATTATTCACTTCATTATTTTGTCATGGGGGCATAGACAGTTAACATATAATATGTATGTCTATATATTGGCTAGTTAGTACATGGTATGATTGTGATTATTTGAGATTCATTCTTGTCTTTTTTTCTCTTCCCTTTGAGTTTGATGAATTGAATGATGTTTCATTCAGTTGCATCTACCATGACATGTTTTAAATTGAAGATCTCTGGTAATGTGGTGATTATCTTCAACAACAAGGAAAAGGCTGTCCTTTATTTTACTGTAATATTCCTTCTGTATATCCTAAAATCAGCTTTCAATTTGGATAAATTCTGTGTGGCTGTGCAATTCTTCAAGAGAGGCAACTCTGGGTAGGACGAGAACTACACCATTTTCCAACTCGGCCTACATCAGTGAGAGTGTATTAAAGAAGTAGTGTGCTATAATTAAAGGGTGGGGGTGTCCTTTTTCTGTTACTGTGTCTCATTTGAAATGCAGAAGCTGCAGAGAATCTTTCTGTGGGCCGTGAGTGTGTAGATGGCGGAGTGGAGGATCGCGGTCAGGTAAAGCTGAAGCATGGTGCTCAGGAGAAACAGAGACCCCAAGCCTTTGTCACCTCACCACACACAACCCTTCAGAATACACAGGGACAGGACCAGCATGTTCAATGTGAAGCTGCTTGAATAATATTTGTTTGTCATAAGTTATAATATGCACTCACTCACAGCACTGTATTAAAACCAGTAAGTCTTGGTGGAACCCCAGTTCACCAATAGTTCATCTAGAGTATATACTGAGCTCCTGTCGGCTTGTGTGTAATGAGGTGAAGGGCAGAGCTGCTGTCTCCGTTGGTGTGCAGTATGTACAGAGTGGCACCGTCTCTGTACGACCCCATCCTTGGTCTGGTCTGGTGGTATTCATAACACTCTTGTGTGACCCACCAGCTCCACCCAGTGGATGGGGGGGCAGAGTCACTGTCTCTGTCTCAGAGTTCTCTTCTCTGCTCCGAACTGGGGGATCGCAGCTCCTGATCCAGTCACAGGTCCAATGACTACCCTAAACCTCAAATATCCTTTCCCCTCTTCACCCACCCCAGTGATCCTACACCCTTCTGCCCACTCCCCTCCAACACCCACTCCCCTCCAACACCCACCCCATAGCACCTATGCCCTAAGGTACCCCTACTGTATTCCTCAACATTACTGAGATAGTCAGACTTTCATTTGTCTTCACTTCCTCTGTGAATCAAAAGGGTTAAAACCAATTGTTTTATGATTTTGAAGCCAATTTAGGGTGCTGTCAAATTTCAGATCAGAGTTGGAATATGTTTTTCTGTCTGTCTAACAGCAGTGATAACTTCATAATTCTCAATGGTAGATGTCAAGTGTCCTCTTAGAATGTGCCTGTCTGCTTTCCTTCCCATGTAAAATGGTTTTCAAAAGTTCTTGTATGAATGTGGACACTTTCCCCATAGACAATATACACAATAAGACCACGTCATATACCCCATATATATTTTCTGTGCCTTGCTCTGCCCATTCATTTTCCTCACATAGAACATATCTTACAAGAATTCACCATTTAAATCCCAACTTATGATACATGACTTAGTTTCCATATAATGCATTTTAGAACACTACTGAATTCCTCAAACCTTTTCTCATGGGTTTTATCTGTGTGTTAATTAGTGCCCTGCCTCTCCCACCTGTCCTTTCTTTATCTCTCTTTCCTTACCTACACACAACTCATACATTTCTCTAGTTCTCCATCTCCTACGTTATTTTGACTGTTCCCCACCTTCCCTCCCCACTGACCCGTTCCCCTATTGCCCAAACCCTCGATCCCTGTACCACTGCCCCCTACCCAGAGGCCATCTTGAGAAGGAGCTGCGAGTCCTCCAAGTGCCCAGTCTTTGCTCTGTGTTGTAAATTTTTGTAATTTTCTTGCTCCCTCTTTAGGTGTATGGGGGTGTGTCCAAAGCAGGGCTGGAGGCTGGAGGTGATAGGCCCCTCCTCCTCCTACAGACCCCCTCCCAGAGACGACCTCGGGAGCCAGACGAAGGTAAACAAACAGTCCGTTCTACCCTTAGTACTCTTTACTCCCTTAACCGTTTCCTGTTCAGGAACTGCCATCATACAACAACGTACTTTGCTCACTTTAGTCAGTTAGCATGAAAGTCTTACAGGCAGTGATACCATGCTATACAGAGAGAGGTGGTATTCAGCTGAAATTTGATTAAGCACTAAGCCACCACAGGCCATGCTTTACACTGATATTAGAACAGGTAAGAGGAGTTATTAGGCACAACTCAAAGCAGCACAAAACCCTCTTAGCTGTTCTAAAATCAGTGTAAAGCACATATTGTCATAGCTTAGTGCTTTATGAAATGGTGGTAACATACCATTGTAATAAAAAATATGCAAATGTTCATCTTTTGTTTTTAATCAGTGATATTGAAATAATTCAATGTTATTCTTACGCCAAGTAATGTAGTTCTAGTACTGGTATGAGTGGTGATTTTCAGTTAATGCATTAATATTTGAAGTAACTGTTATTCGGACACAGATACAGTATGTGTTTATCAGGTATTTTACAATGGCTTCGAATGTGACTCAGCCAGTCCAAACTAAGGACCAGTACTTTCCATTTTATAATGTTGAATTTAACCCTGGGTTCCTCTCCAGACTCCCTTGAAGGCCTGCCGCGGTCAGCCTGCAAACGGCCCAAGCTGGACGTTACTCTGGACGAGTGGGACCTCTCTGGCCTGCCCTGGTGGTTTATTGGCAATCTCCGTAGTAACTACAGTCGCAGGAGCAATGGCTCCACTGACATCCACACAAACCAAGTAAGAAGCCACATATGTTGTTTGTTTAGAAAACAAAAACAAAATTACGATATTTAGAATAAATTACAGCTGGATCAGGGTTTGGGTTTCTAGCCTTAAAAAACCTAGCCAACATGATCGCTTGCTTGATAAAGGGCATAAGAATGGAATAAGAGTCAAACAGAGGTGATCTGACTGAGGTGTCAGCTGTCTCCTGCACAGGAGGAGGACACGGCCATCGTGTCGGACACCACCGATGACCTATGGTTCCTGACGGAGGGCGAGAGTGAACAGGTGAGCGTGGAGATGAAGGAGGCTGCACTGGAGGAAGGGAGCGGAGGAGAAGGAGAAGCTCCACCTGAGGAGAATGAGGGCGGAGGGAAAGAAGAGCAGGCAGATGGAGAGGTAGGACTTTGTGCCTAATGTCTTTATTAGTCCCAGTCAGGCTCATGCCAGCCAATAAGGGTACATTGATTTTCAATTGTTTACTCTTCCACCGTTTTCATCTCATCAATCTCGTTCACTTTCACAGATTTGTGTCTACCAAATGAATGATTTGCTGTAAGGGAAGTAAATGTCTCATGCAAGGAAAATTGAGGATAATTTGGTCTGATCAAATGTCTTTTGTTTAGATGCAGGAGGAGCCAGATGAAGACTCCCAGTGTCTGAGTGATGACACTGATACAGAGATCTCTACACAGGTCTGTATCATCCATCTGTTTCTCCTTCTTACTTTTCTTACTTGCATACTTGACTTCTTATGTCATAGTCTCAAGTTGTATCTGTTGATGAAAACTTCCAAGATGTGGACTTTGTATTTACCTTATCCCTCAGGATGCATGGCAGTGCACAGAGTGCAGGAAGTTTAACACTCCTCTCCAGAGGTACTGTGTTCGCTGCTGGGCCCTACGTAAGAACTGGTACAAAGATGTCCCCCGACTTGCCCATTCCCTCTCTGTCCCTGACATCCCATCATGCAGCTCTCTCGCCACCCATGATGAGGAAGATGACAGCGACACAGGCATTGATGTCCCAGACTGCAGCAGGACAGTGTCTGACCCTGTTATCCTGCCCTCCCACTCCACACCTGACCGACCACTGCCCACTATGGTTATAGGGAAGGGCAAGGGGCCCCGGAACTCTGGCATGCCCAATGATGATCAGCTTTCAGGAGGGGAGAGTCAGGAAAGTCTGGGGATGGAGGTTGAGGTTAGGCCTGAGGCCTTGATGGAGCCCTGCAAGCTGTGTCGAGTACGGCCACGTAATGGAAATATAATACATGGACGTACAGCTCACCTGCTAACATGCTTCCCCTGTGCCAGGAGGCTGCACAAATTCCACGCTCCTTGTCCTGGATGTGGAAAGATCATTCAAAGCGTTATTAAGATATTCATCGTCTAAAAAACACACATTCGCCTGCTGGGCTGTGGTCCTGGGGAAAGCAAACATAAACATTTTCATATATACTCAACCATATACTGTATTGTAATAGTTGCATGGACTCTGGTATACAATAGACACACACACAACCTGCACCTTACCCACCCTTCAAGCCAACACACATGCACACTAGCACTTGGTTGAGCTTGCTCTTGGTTGCATGGTGTATTTAGCATCACACTGCCTCTGAAGTATCATTAGATGCAACCTCGGACATCTAGTGTTTGACATACCAAATGTTTATGTTTTTAGTGCCACATTTCATGAAAGAGGTACAAGGGCAGAAATATTTATTTATTTATCGGAGGGCCACAACCGGGAGCTATTATTATTTCATGAAGGCTTGTCTTTTTTCAGGCTAAGTGTATTTTCTCATTGGTCACTGTGGTGCTGTGTAAAGTTTTTTGCCAGTTGTGGAATGGTGCCATACAAGAAACATTAGTTGTACTACTTTCACATGATGCTTTGTCTCCATAGTCCCACTTAGCAGCTGGAAAGATTTGACAAATCAGCACAGGTATAGAAAACTCTATGAACATTTTACTTTCAGCCTCTTCCAGCCCTTTTTTGTTTCTTTTCCTTCATCTATCCTCATACGTTTTGTGGCTGTGTGATTTTGAGTGTGAAGATGAGAGTGAAGGAAGAGTATCAAGTCTTCTCAGAACCATACTCATGTTTTGGTTCTCAACAGCACCCTAAAAGCATCAGTGAATGTACTGTACAATACAAGTTCGATGACTTACAGTATGTCCTGTTTCTCTCAACATAGTGTTAAAAGATTTACGATGAACATTAACCTGCTTGAAAAAGTACAGCTGAAGTATTTACTGTAACTGTCTCTTCCGATGACTATTTTGTTAGTGTATATTCAATATTTACAATTGTCAAGCTGCTGCTGATAGTTTTGCCTGCAGTAAGTTATCTCATTTAATTGTTAGTGCTTTAATTTTCTCTTTAACAAAGGATATTTTTGACCTCCTTTCCTGAAGTTAAGATAAATTAACAATTTCTATATATTTTGTCTTTAATTTATTCATGATTCTGTTTTAATTGTTCAGATGTTCACCTTTCAATGAACCAGAAAAAGGTCGCGCCAAAGGTGATATGACTGCACTTGTTACATTGAACAGAGTCCTAATGTGTAATTTAGAACAAAATAGTATTCTGAAAGGTATCAAGTTCTTCAGCGAAAGGGCCTGAGTTACCAAATGTTTCCTCAGTGATGTGGACATGAAAGTGACTGCGTAGTACTTATTGGGAGTTGAGGGTTTGATTGAAGCGTTACACTGCCATGTAATGATTTTGAATTGTGATTTGTATTGTTTTGTATTGTTTTTCCTGGTTCTACATTATTTGATTGAAGATTTGCTGGTATGTTCTTTTGCTGGGACCTTGTCTGACCTATTAACTATTTCCTTTCAGTGAGAATGTGTGAGCTGTCTACGAATACTTTCTTCAATTCTAACAAGTAGGATGTAGAGTGACAGTAGGCTCTTGATTCTTGACGCTGCTCTGCTTAGCATAGTGAATGGAATAGTTCTGTGATCAGCTCTTTACTCTTTACTTGTGCTTAATCTCTCTGCCAGCAGGTGGGGAGAAGTGTCAGTATTGTATCTGGTGCCCACTGAAGCTGTACAATACCAGTAATACATGTAATGTACATAGAGCATGCCTCCTAGCGTGACTAAAACCAGCACTGGGCTGGTGTGAGAGCTATACTAGCTATGTAAAAGCTATAAAAGATGAATGTAGCGTATTATATTTATCTCCATCATTGTACTCCCTGAGAAACCCACTCACTTCCCCTAGGTACAGATCTCCAACATTCATAATACCAGTGGTGTGTAATATACCAGTATTACTGGTTCAGATCAACAAAGACAAATACATTTAGCAAATTTAAGATTAAGACTACAAATGTACTCAAATATGGTACAGCCAACATCGTTTTTTTCCTACTCGTCATGGAACATTGCCTCAAAATGGAATGTCTATTGCAGATAACATTGTAATGCTCTCTGATGTGCCGCTGTAACTTTTGTTGTAAAGCAATAAAGAGTTGTTTCAGTTAAGTACTGTTACATTTAGTTCACTTACACACCAAAGGGACAGTTGGTATACAGTACCCAATGATGAAGAGAGGTGTGTGTGTGTGTTGGCTGAAGAATAAGTCATTGTATGACAGGCCAGCTGTCATGTTTCCTCTCCTTCACGACAGGGCTGCCTCTAGCACCTGCGTCTCTCTCCTCTGCTTACTCTTCTTTTGCTTACTTGTGTCTGCCTCATTTTTGCCCTCTTGCCGAGAAGTGGGACAGGCACACCTACCTTCTATGTTGCTTTAACAGCGGCGCTATCCAACTTATGCATGAATACTATAATTATTCTACCCTAGGGTGTTATTTAAATACTGCTTAGACATTAGGGGATATTCCCTGTGGAAAGTCCCCTGTGAAGGTCTTCTCGTTAGGGATTCACTAAAGCCCCCCCAAGGCTTGAAGGATAAGAAAGATACAATATGACTAGTAGTCATATTTCCATAAACTACGAGTACCTTCACACACTGTGAAGTCAAATGTATTTATATTTAAAGCAGCAGTGTTGTCGCAAAGTGCTTTACAGAGTATTAAAGGGCATGAATACAGATAGAAATGAGAAAAACAAACTTTACAACATTTAAGATACTTTCTAAGGTGTGTGTGTGTGTGTGTGTGTGTCCACAGGAGCACAGATGAAATGGCAGACTTTAGGGAAGGAAACAAAGTGAAAAGAATGGTATGGTATTTGTTGAACAATAAACCTAAACATATTCTTTAGAAGAAGAAGGAAGGTAGCTAGGTGTGATTTGCACTACAGTGTTCAACACATAGCATAACACATGTAATGGCCATACCAAAATGTTTCCCCTGACCCTGCATCTAATTCAAGAATGAAGCACTGCTTTGTTCGTGGTATCTGGCACACCAGAGCAGGGCTGGCAGTGGACCATATAGCAGAAGAGCGGCATAACACCCTGGTGACATGGCACCCCGCAGCTTGGCACCTCTAGAATGGCATGGCCAAGGGAGTGGTAGGGGATCTGCATGTTTCCATGGCGACAGCACATCTATCCCAACACCCCAGAATAACTTTTTAACACATTCTCCCTTTATCCCATATGGCGTATGCAATACTTCCTAGAGGGAAAATAGTTAGGATGTGAGGCAGCTCTCCGTCGAACATTGCTCCAATACTTGTGGAGAGCATTTTTTCCCATGAATATCTTTATGGTTGTTCTGTTCCTGGGTGGGCCTCTGATCTGGCACATTACGATATGTGGAAACATGGGAAGGCTGCCTTTACATAGTTGTGACTGGCCTACATGTGTCTTCCTTTGCTTTATATCAAAAGGACATGTCGTTCCATATTGTCTTTATTACATTACACCACATCAGATGAGTATCGATGGTGATCAGTGACTTCACGCTCATTCAAAATACTGTGACTCGTTTGATCAGGGAGAAAGGGTAAAGTATGTAAGTATGCAAGTATGCGTGGTATCTGTGTCACTCTCCTCCTTCGTCTGTCCGTCTGCATACCTACAGGATGGCGAGCCTCAGCCTGTTTACCCTCCTTTACTCTCCTCTGGTTGTGTCTCTGGATATCTGTAATCGTATCTGTGTGACCAGGACCTTTCCTCTCTCACCTACGCACGCACACACGTACACACACACACACGCGCACGCACATTCCCTCTGTTGTGTCCGGCTATTTGGTCGCTCCAGAAACCAGGCCGCTAAATTTGTCCCACTGCTGACATGGGAGAAGGTCATTGGAGCCAGAGAAAAACAAAGATAGGAATAGCGAGAGACAGACAGAAAGAGAGAGAGAGAGAGAGAGAGAGAAAGAGAGAGAGAGAAATACAAAATAGAAAATGGAAAACCAGGTAACGATAGAGATGGGACACAGCAACACAGGAAGGTGGTTAGAGAGGAACAAGGAGAGACTGATGAGGCCAGAGAAAGAGAGAGGAAGTCCAGCCAGGTCCTGGAGGGAGGCTTGTCTTTCCTTCTCACCTCAGCAGCAGGCCAGATATGGAAGAGGATACTGAAAAGCTGCACTGACTGGGATCAGGGCATACATAGTTTCCACACAGCCATCCACTCAAATCTCACAACATCATCACCCGGGCTCACACAGGATGCAATGATGTGTCTCCAAGAGGAGCTATGCTGATTGCGGTTTACACCAGGGCGACATCTACGTGTAAATTGCCTCCAAATTAAACTGGATAGCTTTCATGAGGAGCAAGCACTAGTCTCCAGTGTCCTCTGTCAGATAACTTGATGATTGACTCTGAAGTAAAACTGGCAAAGTGTGAAAGAGATGGAGGATTGCTTTCTGGCCTGTGATAAGTATTGGAAAGAATGAATGCAATTTCAAGTATCATACAATATGCTGTGTTATTGGAATAGATATGACTGTGTCTTGTATAAGTAATCTGTCTCTGGTTGTTCGCAGCAGTGGAGTACGGATTGTTTATTTGTGACAGTGAATACGTTTAGGGCTACCATGTGGTGCAAAGTATGTTAGTAGGAAGTGGGTTACAGTATGTGTGTAAGTATGAGTATGTATGCGTGTGTGAATGGGTTTGTCTATGTGTGCTTGGGCCTTCCAGTGAGTGGGATGCCGGTGAAGGGCAGGGCAGCGGACGGCTCGGGGGCTCAGGCCATTCCTGTGATTTAACATGACACCACTTGCACTAAGACGGCGACAGCTGCGTATGCGCATGCCGGCCATTCTGTTTGTTGTAGGGGATTACGCTGTGATAAAAAGCCCCAGTGAGGAGCAGCACGGCTGGGCTGCAGAACTACTGTTTCCCCCTGACTTAGGGAGCCCGCGCCGGGCCTCCCGAGCCCTGTGAAAACACAGGTGGGGCACTTCATTCTGAACAGGAATGAATGGGAGTATTCTCATGATGATTAGCCAGGCCGTAGTAGTGTCACATCACCTTTAGACATCAGTCAAATGATACAACACTGCAGCTTATGTAAGGTCCGTTACTCAACAGAAATAGTGTGGCAGAGGAGTACAATAGTGTAATCAGCTGTGATTACACTATTCACCTACTTAATTTATTCGGAGTGGTTAGGTGATAGATTTGGTGAGGGCTGATGATATTTCATGATATTGTACTGATGGTCATCTGAGAGGAGTACACTGCTTTACTGAATAGTCAATACAATACAGTACACTTCGGTACAATATCACCATCAGAAGGAGAGAGACTGCATTGTGCTATATGAAAGATTGACATCAAAGGGTTCAGTTATTAATGAACAGTTATCACAGCGACTTCCCCATGGAAACAGGCAGTCTCTGAGGCGACGGACACAGGCATCTGTTGCTGTCACTATGGTGACTGTGCCCTCTCCCACAGGCGCTTAACCGGTCCATAATATTGTTGTTCGAGTCCAGAGTCACGTAGATAGAACGCTGCATTCCAGGACTAGAACACTGTACTCTACACAGTTTAGCATTAGAAACTCAGAAACATGTTCTGAGACACATCACATCCCTTCTATTTGTTTCATTTTCATGTCTTTGCCTTTTGATATGCTTTCTACATTCTCCACCCCATCTTCCTGTCGCTCCCTCCACACCCACCATGCACAGACAGGGTCAAGGACAGTTATATGCAGGGATGTATTCCTATTATTGATGGAATTGTTTACCCACCGTTTTGGGCTGACATGAATCTTTATGATGTGAATTCATTGTTCACGTCAATGTAAATTATATGAGGGAAAAAAACATAAATTCTACTGATTTTTGTTTCTGTTGGTGGTTGTTTGTCTTACACTGATAGTTTACCCAGTTTACCCAACTTTTTTCATCACCACACCACATCACTGTTCTTATGTTATCCTCATCTTAGATATCTGAGTTTTTGAAGGCAGTGTGTTCAAAAGAAGGTTCTCCAGGTTGGTGATGATCTTGAGGCTAACCTGGGGCGAGGAGGACTGATCCCTCTCCCCTCCTCCTCCCAACTCAGCTGTCCTGCAATGTGCTGCTGCTTGTCACTGAGGAGAAGTGGACCACTGTTGCCAGTGACAGGGCAATCCCTGGTCCACAC
>OMLI01092398.1:0-15097 GCA_900302605.1 Rondeletia loricata
AATGAGTGGGAAGGTCAGGATTGTCAGGGGGAAGCAAATGAAACACAGGCTTGGGTTTTAATGAGGATCCACTCAGCCAGACTTTATAACCCTTTGTCTGATGAAACGTTTTTAATGTGATCAAATAAAGTGAAAAACATTTGGAGGATGGAGAGTATAGGTAACAAGTGAATTTCGGCTGAAGTTTGATTTTGACCGATTACACTTTTTAAGCGCTGTTACCATTTAGCCTTACTACAATGGACATCTGAAAATGGATACGCTCCCCTTCATCAGTTCTTTCAACTAGATCCAAAAGAGGAGGGAGAAGTGGGCACAATGGAGCAGGGAATTCTTTTTAATAGCCTCTCTTCCTTTTGCCCTTTGAGAGATGTTAATACAAAAACAAAAAACGCCCCAAATGACATCCCCATTGATTATCCACATGCCCCCCACCCCCGCTTCAGTTATTCTGGCACCAACACTGGTAGTGCTGAGAGAAGATGATTAATTATTATGTACATATTCCCAGGGATGGATGGCTGGGATGTTTATATCTTTATCAAGAAGTCTGACAGACTATTTCAGCAGCATATTATCTCTGCAATCATATTCTTAGCCTGCTGTGCTGACCCAAGAATAAAGACATTTGGTACAGAAAGTGTGATTTTAATTCAAATGTTCCCCTGACGCACACGTAGCTCTCGCACTTCTGTATATCACCAATGGGGCGAAAGTACTTGGTCAGCCAGCAGCTTATGAAGCGGGTTAAAGGAAGTGTTCACTGTCTTAATTGCTCAAGGACACTTACAGGGATATTGCTGGGATTGAATCTATAACCTTCTGGTCAAGGGCCCATTTCCTTAAAACAAAAATCCACCCTCGGATACTCTTACACTGTTATATATCATCAATCTGTGATGTTCAGTGTGTTCCAGGAGTTATTTTGTGATGAAGTGTTGTATCCACTTTCCCTCAACCTGCCTCGTCTACTTTTACTTCAGTTAGTGATTTCCAACTATTTCCCAGACTGCCTGTCAACAACCTCCAGAAAACATGCCTGAACTTGTTGCATTTCAGCTGTGGGTTTTATGTGTAGGTGGAGAGAATAGTGCGAGAGTTTTTCGAGTCAAGAAAAACAGAGTCGTGCCCCGTACCCAAAACACAACATGACTTGTGGCTGCGTCGCATTATGTTGCATTATTGAGGCTACTGTCGGTGGAGAAATTGGTATATCTGCCTCTTATGCGATGGATTTCCCCTGTATGATTGTTTTGATATTGGTGCAAAATGGTGAGTCTAGAAAGAAGCCGATGCTCTTTGATTCTGAGGGACCGACATCAAAACCTGACAAAATGTACCCAGAAATGCAAGGTACATCATCACCAATATCTGTTTTTATATCTGATAAAGTGTTTTTGGGTGGATTTTTCCTTTAAATACCCTGCAGCTCACAGCTAGCTGGTGTAGCTACCGGGGACAGAGTAACAGCAACACCACATAAAAAAGGACTTTAAAGTAACTAAATCTAAATTACAAAGACACCTACACAGGTGAATCATACAGCTGAATGTGGTATGTGTTAGCTTTAAAAATAAAATACAAGTTTTAAGAGCAGCATGAGGCAAAATAGTTCCAAATGAGGAAGAGTTCCAAAGAGGCCAAATAGTTGGTGTCTGAATTGCAAGTATATTAGTCACAAGAGACGCACACAATTACAAAGACGGCCTCATATTCCTTGGCTGTTATATGACTTGTTATACGATCTAGGAAAAAGGTGAAAAATGATTAATCAGACCATATTACTTTTTCCCATTGCTCAGGTCCAGGTTTCCGCTCCTTATACCAGATTATGCATCTTTGTACGTTGGCCGCTTGGATCCAAGCCGTTTTCATATTGCAGCCCTGCCATACATACCAGCTTTGTGAAGCTCACAGTTGAGACTGTATCGCAGAGGTGCTGAACTGATTTTGTGGTCATTTTTGAGGCTGTAGTTTTGTGGTGTTTAGCGACTGTCCATAAACGTGTCCATCTATCCCTGTTGGTGAGCTTCAACTTGTGACCACTATTTATCTTTGCTGATGCAGTTTGTCCGTGGTTGACATGATTTTCAAGACTGTGCCACATTCCATATTTTTTCAGTTTTTGTGACTGAAAATTCCTGCAGTCACAAATGCCTGCAATTCAGGCACTGACTATTTGGCCTCTTTGGAACTCTGTTAGTTGTTTCATGTTGCTTTGAAAAGTCATACATACTGCTACTTCAACTTAATATGACTTGCCTGTGTAGCTGCCTTTGTAATTGTGATTTATTTACTTCAAAGTAAGTCCTGCTATGTTGTCCACCCCCTGTATATGGCTGCAAAAACTATTTTTTCTCCACAACTGTAAATCATGCATCGTCCTGTTGATTCAGGACCAACAAATTAAAGTCCTTCTCCTGCCCCTGTTCGAAAAGATAGCAACATCAAAGACCACAGGCTCTCAGGGACTCACTCAGTGAAAGACTAGATTGTTTAAATAAGTATTCATTTGACAAACTTCTAATGTTTTTACATATTGTGGCTCCCAAATGTGGCAAAAATACATTCACTCATTTTTAAATCAATCTTATTCCGTTGTGTGTCTGCATCCATAATTAAATATCCAAGGCTTAGTGGCTTTTGGCCAGCTACCAGCAGTCCTTCACAGGGTTGTGTATACTCAGGAATCAATGGGCCACCACAGAAGGAATATCTTGTATCACTATCTAGTATGAGCAAGTCTGGAGGTTTTGATACACTCTATATGAAATATTAAATTTACTTACCAAACTATTGTTACCTGCATAATTGACCTTGTTTTTCAAACCAGTTAAGGCCAGTAAAATAATTCTGCATTCAATCGCATAACTGCTCAAGAAGCAGGAAGTTTAATACAGTTTTTCTCAATTGTTTACACACTAACACTGGAACTTAAGACACAATGACCACAACCTGAAACTCATGTACCAACTCCCTAAACCAATTCTGATTTCAATTCTAAACCACACTTTTTTCAAAACACTACACACAATTCTATTTTGCACAATCTTCATGAATAAAATCTCTTTGTGTTCACATCAGATAGATGGCCCAGAGCAGCCCAGGTGCGTTGTTATCTGGGACAAGTTTCCACCGGGCTGCTCTGGTCCGCAACTGCTTCATTGACCACCCACAATTTCCGGTTCTTTACCTCCCACCATACTCTCCATTTCTCAATCCAATTGAGGAGTTTTTTTTCTGCCTGGAGATGGAAAGTCTATGAGCGCAATCCGCATGCACGGATACCACTGCTACAGGCTATGGAGGAGGCATGTGGAGATATAGCTGCTGAGGCACTTCAGGGCTGGATTCGCCACTCTAGGCGATACTTCCCCCGCTGCTTGGCCAGGGAGAACATTGCCTGTGATGTTGATGAGGTGCTGTGGCCAGACAGGAACCGAAGACAGGATGCAGCATAGTTCTTATTTATTTTTTTACTGTACAGGCCTATTTCCTATTGTTTGTTCTGTACAAATCATTTTACACATCCAGTTGTGTTTGCTGTGATGTATAGGCTACAGTATTTTGGGGAAAAATAAAGAAATGTTTTAGTTGTTACTGTACATTTGTGTGTTGATTTATATTTATATATATAAAAACATTATACGGTAATATTTTACAACAGGAGTAAGTGTAACACTGAACATTCAAAGGCATAATTCTCCTGATAAGGCATTCATACTAGTGTTTTCCATTCAGCACATCAGTGTTCAATTGGTTCTTAGAAATGTCTACTCATATGATGGTCTGTGTGTCATTTGAACACAAAATACCATTTTGAGAAGACATAACATTGTTTTGAAGGAAAAGTTTCATTTTGCAGGAGATTTGTGGGGTTTTGCATTTTGTGTGCGTTTTTTTATTTGTGTTTCGAGTTTTGAGAAAATTAGGTATGCTAACTGTATTCGCTGGCAAATCAGCCTTATCAGGAGAACGAGGCGCTGCTCTTTGTGTGGACAATGTGTGTCTTGGGAGGTCATTACACCAGGCTGAGTAATTCAGTAAACAAGCTCCTGGCAAAGTCAGTGCACTCCCTCTTTCACCAAAGGCAGCAGGAAGTCGAGCTCCTGTTCGGTCGGCCTCTCAGGCAAGTCTGTCCACCTGCCTTTGAATTGTGTTGGGATAAGCAGCAACAGTGTGACACAAACCTGCAGGGGCATTGGAATCAAGAAAAAAAAATAAAAAAAAGAGAGCGAGCACATGGGGAAATTAAATTCGGCTTTAGCTAGAAGCATCTGATACGTTTATGGAAATTCAAGTTTTATGTTACAGTAATCACAGTTATCTGCATGGCCCTGTGCCAGAGCACAGCTTGCACTATATTGCATTCAAATTAGCTGCCTTGGAAAACTCTGCAAGTATGCAACTATGCCTAACAAGCCCAAAAACTACATTCCATGAAATCTAGAGGGTGTACAGCTCAGTTAACAGCTCACCTATTCCTGTAACAATGATTGATAGCCCATCTCTCCTATTAATTAAAACTGTTACTCTGTTACAGGTCATTTAAAAAAAACACAAAGCCAAAATGCAGCGGTCATTATTGGAGTGCCACGCTGTTGAAATAGCAGAATTTATATTGGGAAGTTTACAAAACTCACAGTTTTCTCAAAATTCAGCACCATGACAATGTTCTCATCAATTCAAATTCTTGTGTTGAAATCTTTATTCAAACAATTACAATCCTCTGGGTATAACAGAAGGCCTGACAAAGTCTGAGTGAAACACTACCAAGTCCACTGCAGGTGAATTTCGAGCCGCTCCAGTGATAGAGTACACTGACATCTTGTGGAGAATGAAAACAACTTCAGCGACAGAACCCTATGGGCTCCTTGTATTGCACAGATAGTAAAAAATATAGCTGTGTTGCTCTTAACATTTCTCCCTTTATTCTCAAATAAATGTTAAATGGACCGGTCATTTCCCCCCCAAAGAGAGAGCAGTTGTACTAACATAGCCGAGGTATTTGGTAGACAACACTGTTGTTTGTGAGGCATTACTCATTCAACAGATGCCCACCTGGCAGATGTTCCCCTGTAATGCCAGCCTTATGGATACACATCTAGTTACAAATCAGATACTTGTACATTTCTACTGTTATACTATCACTACAAACACAAAATAACCAATCGGTCATCATAGGCACAGAAAGAGCTGGATCTTCAAGTGAGAGAGAAAATGTCCCACTCCAATGGCAATAAGGAGAAAACTATGTTTACCATTTCCATAACAGTCCTCTCACCCTCCATTGTCAGGTCAAATCCTAATTAGCAAGTTATCAGTGTAAAGCACAGAACTTGAATGGATAGAACGGTCATTTCCATTCAAACCAACATTCCTGGATGGTTGGAGCGGCGGCCATTTTTATGTGTACCATTGGACTAACTTCCGTATGAACCGAATTACGGCAAGTACGTTTTGCAGCAAGGACCAAAGGACCTTCTCCGTCGCCTCGCTGCCATGGATTGCTAATATGCTAATGTTGACTAGAAGAGCTAGCGAGAGAAGTACAGTCTTTCATAATGCTACGTTAACATTGTCGCTAACGTCAGCTTTCAGTTGAGTTTTGTCCGTTTGCTAAGCACTCGTGCAACAGACACATCTGTACAGTTCTCAAGCGAGTGTGACAGACTTTAGGGCCTTAATGACCAGACTTGCGTTGTCACCATAGCAACAAACCATTAAAGGCCCTATAAAGTTGGTACTCTTACTGACAGTGTATGACAGTGGCCGTTAGGGGAACTGCAGTCATTCTCTTACACGTGCTCCTGGCTCGTGCGTGCCCCATGTGTGTGTGTGTGTGTGAGAGGCAGGCTCGGGAACGCACATAACGTCACATCCGGTAAATTTGCCGCGAAATGTCGGCCCGCCACCTCCACAGTCCTGCTCATACAGAGACTGAACGGCTGAACAGAGAGACAAGGCTGGTGTCATTAGTTCTCATTAGTTACGGAGAATTCACTCATTGGCAATAAAAAACGCAAAATGAATGTTAATTCCGGCCGAAAACGTACATATAGGGCCTTTAAAATTCCATAATCGCCATTTTATGCTGTACTAGCCAAATTACCATGGCAAACAGTGAAATGACAGTTCTATCCATTCAAGTTCTGTGGTGTAAAAGGCACAGTCGGAGCCAGATGACAAGGAGTTCAAAATTGCACTCTTAAGCTTCTCAGTGCTGCCAACTTTGGACACATGCTGGCCAGATGCTACCTTGAGATGGTGGAGCTGGCTTGTGATTGGCTAGAGGAAGTGGTGTGGGCACTGAGTTGGGAGAAACCACTATGACTAGACTTCAGACTGGTCATGGAACCCCTAGAAATATAGAGACAGAGACAGATAGAAAGGACATTAAATAAACATTAAAAGAGACGTTCATTCTCAGATATAATTATACCCAATGAAACACTGTGAAGACCGTTTAAAGGACAATTCCAGCGTGATTGGAGTTTTTGCTCATTTCCTGCATTCCCTTTCTGTTTTACATCACTGCAGATCGTTTTCCAGTGCTTTTATCACGTTATGAGATATTTGCTATTTTTCCCTCATGTTAGTTGTTTTTCAAAGTAAATATTTTGACATAAACACTAAATATTACAAGGTACTCCCAGAGAAGAAGAGGGCGTCAATTTTAAGCCATAATTGTGTAAAACCAAGCTTTATTTTACGTTGAATTTTACAGACTATAGCTGGCGGAAGCGTCTTGCTTTGGTTTGTCTCACTGGGTTGTGATTGACAGAAGGCGGGTCCTAACTAACTGCAGAGAACGTTAGATATTGGTTGAAAGTTTTATTTCTACGGAACTGAATGGGAGTGAAAAAGCCCGAGAGGTATGGCAAACCTGATTTTAAAATATCTTTAATCGTGGCACATGCATGTCATAATTAACATGAAAGGGATGGAAAATATACAAAATGAGCAAAAACTCAAATCATGCTGGAATTGTCCTTTAATCTCTAAATACATCAACGTCACATCAATTTAGCAAGGTCAGAAAGTACATATCTGGCTAACTTTAATTGAAAACAAAAGAAAACCCAGAGAAATCTAAACATTGATTGTCACTAAACCCACACTATAGCAGCACAGTGTGCATGGTAGACAACACAGTTCGGGACCAGAGAAAACGCTCAATGTAATGAATCAACTGACCTGAAGTCATGGGAGCCCAGTACTTCGGTGTAGTACATGACCTTACACTTATGGGAGGAGACCTGCAGAGAGGCCAACACATCGTCCACACGAGGCAGGCTCGAGGCTGAGCAGGCTGGGGAGCTGTGGAAGCGCCACTGGAGGATGTAGAAGCCAGGCCAGCGCGTTACATGGGAGCCCTGGCAAACAGAGGAGAGCAGCAAGGTCACTCTGAGGCCACGGTGAAGCAATAGACAGCATACAGAAATATATAGTGGCAAACACACTGAAACACAAGCAGAGTTGAAAATGCTACTCCTGAAAATAGCTATGAAAACAGGTGTTACAGTGGTGTGTTTTTTAAACTCTTCCCTCTTCTCCAGCCTCTGACCTGAACACTCTCTCCCTCCCTGCAGGTGAGGGCTGTCTCCACCATGCTGTAGTCCTGGCCCAGCACCCAGTTCCTGTCTATCAGCTGGACATTAATGGCCCCTGGGGACGTGATACCATGGGCCCCGAGAGCGTCTTTCTTCGGGGGCTGGGGGGCCCTCTTGGAGTGGTAGATGTTGAAGATCACATCTCCTTTACACACATCAAAGTCCCAGGTGATGACGGAGGAGGCCTCTGTGATCTCGATCAGCAGCTGGAGGAGGATGCAAGGAGATGGGAGAAACAGAACAGCAGACAGCTGGCCATTAATCATACAGTCTCTCCTTTGCTGCAGGTGTGCAGTGTACCAGCAGGTGGCACCCTAATCCACAGTTTAATGGAATCCAGTTTACACAGAACTATTCCAAAATGCGCCCTTGCTCTTACCTTTAGGCACACTTAACACACCTAAGGAAGGAATGTCTTTTGCCTAATTCATCCACATTCAGATCTGGGTGGCAGTTGTAAAAGCTGAGGTTGTACCTCATATGGGGCTCCCTTGAAGACACTGGCGCTCTTATAGATTGAGTCGGTCCACAGGCGGTTCTCCTCGCTCTCCAGCTCCTCTGCTGTCCTGTACAGAGACTTGGGGACCATACCGCCCTCAGGGACCTCCCACTGGAGAGTGAGCCCATCCGCAAAATTAGTACAGGGATCATCAGGAACAAGTGATTTTTTATCTCTAAATTCAAATCAAGGGCAAAAGGCATAGTACAGTGGGGGAAAATGTACAAAAAATGTTGGTTTGGGTCCTCAAGTACCGAGCAAAGTTTCAAAACCTTCATGAAACTCACAGTAAAAGAAGCACAAGAGAATGGGCTCAAGGCCATAGGTCTACAATATGTCAACATGATTTCACTGAGCCTATGTTGAGTATAAAACTAACATGTACAGGAAAATGATGTTGAAGTCCATATCTCACCATGCAGTCCCCTCCCAAGAAGTCAGGGATGACCTCTCTGTCGATGTAGTCCAGCAAGCCTCCTGGACCCTGGTAATCGTTACCAGCGTAAATAAGGAACTTCTTGCGGGTGTTCTCATCAATGAAGGGGCTGACCTGGAAACGAGGCATCAAGAAAAACAGTCAACGGCGATCATTAAAGCAGGAAGCAGGTCCACTCATTAAGAACTGTATAAATTAATCCACACCTTAATTATTCATGTTTGAGAAGGAGAGCAAGCCTCATTTATCAAAACGACACATTTGTTAAATAATTTATACTAAAGTTGAAAGCATTTCAACTGCATATTAGACTACACAAACTGTTCAGCTGTTAAATTGTTAAACCCTGCATCTGAATACTTCATATTTTGAGTAAACTTTAGGCTAGTATTCCAACATCTTTCACTGGTCTGAGTATACTTAAATAATGATAGGTGGGTCCCACTGTCACATATTAATTAATTATATTTTCATAATAGTTCTACCATTTCATACTGTATACATACTGATATTTTTATATTCCATTACTTTATGTTTATACATACTTATTTACATATTTCTAATTTTGTAATCCATGATTGAGTAAGCAATGGTGTCTGCTAGTAACATCTGTACTGTATGTAGCAACTGTAAGTAGCCCATACATCCAACCAATCAGTCTACTTAACGTGTTTAAATTGTCACCATCATACGCTTATATAAAAACTGTTTACATTATATTTTATTGTCTTATATATATATTCTATTTGTGTGCTTATATTACTACTTATATTACTGCTGAATCCTATTAATTTTGCTGCTGCAACGACCTAATTTCCCCACAGGGATCATTCAAGTTTCATGTTATCACTTGGCCTGAAAATATCTGCATATTGTATGGCTGTAATTATTTAAATTTGTGTTGGTGTTACTTTTTCCTGCTCTTCCTCTCCATGTCTTTACATTGCTCTTATGCATAATGTAGCTATATTGCACCCAGACTATTTAGTATTCCTATCATGTTGCAAGTCTGACAACGATGGCAGTATCAGCAAAATCCAAACTTTGTGTGTTCAGATATGCAACTTGATGAATTCTTGCTGTCGGATGATTATGTACATCAAGTGTAACTGCAGCCATTTGTTCTCACCAGTGTCCAGAGCACTGGGAAGACTCTAGGCGCCCTCAGTATGAGCAGGTGGCCCAGGGTCTCAGGGTAGTTGGCCTCCACCACCTCGATGATCCTCAGCAGAGCCTTGATCCCTGGCCTCCACAGGTGACGCATGTTCAGACCCTCCAGGTCCACCAGGCAGGTCCAACAACTAACAGACAGAGTAACATAGACATTACGTTAGTACACGTACAAGCATGTGTCTAACCAATCAACCCGGGACATTGATAGAAGGTTAGCGTCAATATAGATGAATTAATAGCTAAAGGAAGGTTAGACACGCTTCAACCAACTCACGCCTATCCAGTGCTTTCAGAAGTAGGGCAAACTTGATAAGGAGAAACTTCAAAGATTTGGTCCAAAGTAGACTGGAGCACACGGATTTAGGCAGATGTAATTTTATTCAAAGACTAACGTTTCGACGCCACAGGCATCTTCGTTAGTCTTTGAATACAATTACATCTGCCTAAATCCGTGTGCTCCAGTCTACTTTGGAGCAAATCTCTGAAGTTTCTCCTTATAGATGAATTAATGTTGGTACTGTGGGCACCTAATGGGTTGACCGAAGACTCTGGTGTTTTCTTCACAACGCTTTAGTCCCTCCTCGTTGATGGACAGGACCTGAGTCACAGTCATGAAGTTGTAAGGTTAATACAACTGAAGTTACTGTAAAAGGAAATGATTGTATGCATGTGTACCTGTATTTGGGGTACAAATCTTGTGGAAGTGTTCAGATCACCTGTCTCAGCATCGCCTCCTCTCCCAAGGCTCGAACCAAGCCCTTAGTGTCCATTTGCCCCAGACGCAAAATATACAGAGGACGCCCATCTAAACACATTCCACACAGACATGGCACCACACACACACACACACACACACACACACACACACAGAGAGACACACACAGATTGTATAATAAAGTCAATACTCTATGCCTGGAACCTCCAGTCGTCTATGTAAAGGTTGGTATTTATTAACAGATATTGATTTTGCGCGCAAACTTTCAAAGTATTTCCTGTAATCCTGTATTTAAGTCCTAACCCTAACCTGATGAGTGGTTCAGCCAGGCTATTAAAACACACTGATTCATGTTCAAACATGAGAGGCATGACAGATGGTACTTGGACTTCACAGTCAATCATTAACAGGTATCATTTTAACCTGTCACCTTACACAGACTGATGTGACTGTGCACTTTCACTGTAGAGAAACCATAACACATCAACACCGACTGCAGAATAGCTCCAGCCACAAGCACATTTTCAACTTGTTTCATTCACAGAGAGAGCTTCAGTGCTGCAGTGTGGTCTGAACAACCATATAGTGAGATAAAAACGTCCTGGACACCGGTAACTGTATTGAGTGCATCATCCTGGTGAAGTGAAATGAAATAAGCATGAAATAGGCAAGCAGAAAGCATCACTCAGACAGTACCTCTGTCATGGTGGTGCCAGCCTCCAGTGTAGTAGTCCTGCAGCAGTTGTGGGCGCTCCCAGGAGTCTAACAGGAAGTCCACCTGATGTTGCTTCCTCCAGGTGAGCGACTGGCACAAGATCTCCCTGGCCTTGTCGAGGTTGAAATCCCTGGCCCTCAGGAAACGCAGCACATGCTGGTCCTTTGGAATCTATAACACAAGGGACAGGGAGAGAATGAACTAGGTCCTCTGCAACATTTGATCTTTCCTGGAATAGATAGGTCACCGCTCCAGTGCAGAGTTTCAAAATATGCCCTTGGTAAAAAGCTACAGGCTAGTAGAAAGTCATTAATAATCCCTGTGCAATACATTTGCTAAATTTGTACAAACAAGCCAAATTTGCACGTGACCTTTGCACAAATGTATAATCAACTGAATCTACTGTTGTTTCTCAGGAGCCATGCAGGCTATATAATTAGAGTGTGTATTGATTGGGTGCTTCTTATTTCCTATTTGTAATCTCTGTATATTTCTGTGACTCTTAGCTACAAAACAAATTTCCCTTTGGAAGCAAGAGCTGTTAAACTGAATTGAACTGGAAGTTAGCATAGGTTGTAATATAAATGTAATAAATGTGTTATTTACATAGATGCACAAACAGCTCTGTATGCAAACAAATTGTGTTTGTGTATATGTACCTTGCCCTTGTGGGTCTCCTGTAGCCACTGGCGCAGTCGGATAAGACAGCTCTCCTGCAGGGGTGTTAAATCACCTAGGTAACGTCTGATGTAATCTGCATCCAACTTGTCTGCAAGCCAAACATTTACAGTATAAAGTTAGCACATACTGCATGCATCAAAATGGATATATCAGACATTCTACACTTCAGTCTATAGGGCATTTTCAGCAGGAGCAGAAAAAGTGATGAAATATGTTACTGCCACTTTTACTTAAGTTAAATAAAATAATTCCGTGGGACATTATCAGCCCTAGGTTTGAATATGGTTCCTTTTTGGCTCATATCAACAAATCGATCTATAAATTATTACATTAATTTTGAGACATTATTATAACTACCATAAACAAGCACGAGCATCGCTCAGAAGATTGGCAGCCTCTACCAGCCTCTAATTTTACTGCATTTTACATTGTGTGCCACCAGATCGGGTTTGCAGGAAATCTGCTGGATTGCTTTATCACACAAAGGGACATTGCTTTACAGCAACAAACAGGAAGAGGGCTGCTGTTCTTCTGGAGCAAAGTTTCCCGCAACAACAGATGGTGGAACGTGTGAATCACTTCCAGTATGTTTATCCTCTTCAGTAAAGAGAAAGAGAAAACAAACACGTGGAGTGAAGCCAGGCAGGGGAAGGGGGACAAGTAGTGACATCCTCTTTGCAACAGGAAGCAACAGGGTTTATGGGAAATGTGGTCTTAATTTTGAGAAACACAGAGGCTGCCAATCGTCTCTTTTATTTACGAAATTATATTTGAGAAAAAAAGTACAAGAAGAGTAACTAGAGTAGTTGTAGCTATTTACTCTCCACCTCTGAAAAATATTTCAGTCCTTTCAGTGCATGTACTGTGTACCAGTCAACAGAATGGGACTGTATACATGGCACACGTCCTTTAGACTGTGCTTCTGTGTCTTGTGTTGGCTGCCATTCTGTGGTTTATTGTGACTAGCGAGTGACTGACCATCAGGGGAGCCAGCCAATAGCTCTGTGGGGCTGGCAGGGTCCTTACTGGGCAGCCCATCCTTGGCACTGTGCACTGGGATGGCTCTGGCAGTAGAGGGGGGTGGCAGCTGGAGCCTGGCAGTGGCAGTGGGAGGGACAACAGGGGGGGTCCAACGGGGTATGTAAGTTATTCCTTCCTCCTCCAGCTCTCTGAGGTAATACTCAATAATCTCTTTACCCTATGAGAGGAGAAGGCCATGAGACTGTAAATTAATGTGACTAGTGTGTTCGGGTTACACACAAATGTAAGCAGTATATGTATATGGTTAATTCAGAACCATAAGGCTCAGCTCAAAGATGCAAACCTTTTTAATGCTACTAGCATACTGTTTCATAGCTATCTTCTCTGCTGTGCTCTCAAAGCCAAAAAAGGATTTAATATCCAGACTAGCGATCTGTTCGAAGCACGTCCAGTCCTCATTCTCTGGATGAACCTATGGAAGAGAACAAAAAAGTGATAATCCAGGCAGTAGAGATGCTGAACTAATCAACTTCATCTTTCACTTTATTGCCATTCCATCTTACACAAGTGCACAGTGAATCAAAAATGTTCTTGATGTCATGATACAATACAAGCAAAAATAAATACAAGAGCAGCAGGGACAATACCAAACAAAGCAACGCATCACGACAACATAGTACAACAATTCAAGTATCATGTATTCAAGTAATCATAATAGGGGATTCAAGTAGTGCAATATTAACAGCAGTTGTTAAGTGACTTATGCAAAGTAATTCAAGTATTTCAGCATTAGTCATATTCGGTTATCAATCAAGCAGGGATGACATGGTTCATGGGAGTACAGGATGTGGGTTTAAAGTGACTGGTAAACAGAATTCAAATACTGCAGTATTAACTGAGTTGCAGAATTAAAGTGACTGTACATAGTAAAGTGACTGGTGCATCAGATAGAAGTGATGTTCAGTAAAATTACGAAAAAATGTAATGGAGGAGTTACTGCAAAAAACATGAAGGAGAACATATACAATAATGTAGTTTAATGCTGAGGCTGACCGTGTAGTCACAGAGCTCACGGACAATGACTCTGTTGGAGAAGGTCTCGTTGTGGACCTCGATGTGCAGCGTCCTCTCTCTGCGGTTCAGAGTGTTCTTTTGGATGAAGTAGAGGTAATCCACACCGCCTAGCTACATGCAGAAACAACATGATACACACCAGGCATTTTCAACCAGACTATTAGGAGACAAGAAATGCTCATTTCCAGCAGAGAGCAAAAAAGGCGAGAACAGTTACAAAACACATTGTGATTGTACTATAATATAAAAAAATCAAGAAAGGGCAGACACAGACAATTGTAATAGGAAACAGCAAAGCAGGAATTAAACAGAAAACAAACGAAGAATCAAACAGAAGTCTGGTTATAGCTCCTCCTATTGCTTTCACGCCTTTTGTTAAAGGCTTGAACTACTGGAAAGGGTGTAAAATTCTCTTCACATGCTTGGCCATCACGAGTGGGTCAGGCCACCTATTACCCAAGCTAGTTTACAACTTGCTTGGTAAAAGGTCAGAGGAGAGGTACCCTTTTGAGGAGTCGCGGGGCATCAACCTCGACCATACAGCGCCTCTCAGTTACGAAGGTGGATCCATCCTCACTCTGGCTCTCACTGATGATCTCACTGTCCACAAAAATTGGGATCAAGGGGCACTTAGGGAACCTCCTCACATAGGCCTGAGAGGGACAGAGAGGGACAGGGAGAGAGAGAGGGTGTAACCTCATGTGTAACCTTTAGATTATAACCTGCTGTTTTGGCTGGCATGTGCCACCTTGTGTATTTGGGAAGACGTTTAAGTTAGAGTTCCCCCAAAATTCACACGTGGCACATGCCAGCCAATGGTTGCTCAAATGCATGAATAAACACTTAGAGGCTCTCTATTGAGCTAAGTTGCCTATTGGCCAAGCGTGTCTGGAAGTTACACATGGCCAAAGTAACGGCTGAAACACACCAACTCCATCACATCACGTCGCCATCAGCCTTGCGTCAACAACCCGTTCTAGCTGCCACACAGAGTATGTCAGGACGGAGCAGAGAGCTTCAGAGTTTCAGAGATTCAAAATGCGAGTATAGCTAGCTTTGTTGTTTATTTGTAGCTGCTGAAGCAGGGAGGGAGACAGGCAGCTCCTGTCTGTCTGCCAGCAGAGCGACAGGACTTCAGAATGAAGACTCCTAATGAGGAGATCACAGCGGCACACACACACTTTATTTCAGCCGCGTCCTGTGTTTTCAC
>OMLI01092399.1:0-2500 GCA_900302605.1 Rondeletia loricata
CCACACACACACACACACACACATACACACACACACACACACTAGTAAACAGAGGTGATATTGCGCTCACACAGACTCATGAGGGATAGACGGATCAAAGGGCAGGGGAGGAGGAGGAGGAGGAAGAGGAAAGGGAGGATGTCAGGACTGGGGAATGATGTATGTACCTTTATCCCATCCACTGGATTATGGATGACAGTAGTCTGAGGTTCCTGGAGGAAGAGGAGGAGGAGGAGGAGGAAGGGAGAGAGAAGAAGATGGAGCAAAACAGAGACAGGAGGGGGAAAGAGAGCGAGGGAGGGAAAGAAAGAGAGAAAATTGTGACATAAAGGTGGGCAGAGATGGATGGAAGTGGACAAAGAGGGAGAAAGAGAGCGATACAAATGCTGGATGAGGAGAGAGAAAATGCTAGTTAAGGTTGGCGGAGGAGAGAGGGAAGAATCCTCCAGAGCGAGAGTGGGTGGATGAGCTGAAAACTGTACGTTCTATTATGTCAGTTCTATTCTCTGCACACACACACACACACACACAACACACACACACACACAGAACAGAGATACAGCACTGAAACGCAGTGTGAAGTGTATGTCATGAGCACATAAGTACACACACACAATGCATAACGCACCACACACACACACACACACACACACAAGCACACAGTTGCACACAGAACAGACTTTTTTTTTAACCTTTATTTATCCAGGGTTTGGCTCTTTTTCAACAAACTATAACTTGCCTTCCATCTCCAACACGACGCAAACGTGTACAGAATCAGAGAATTATAAAATGAAAGCGACAGAAAGCCCATACAATATGAATGAAATGCACTCTCACAAAAACAAAGGCAAGCCTCAACACCTTGGAAGACGTTGACGTACCCTGCAAAAAAGAAGAAGAAGAGTAGACGCCCCACGAGATGAAGCCAAAACGAGTCACCCTGTTCCACTCATCTCAACAGAAAAAGCACTGCCAGGCAGAGATTGGCATGACTGCCATCATTTGAGGACCCCTGAGACACCTCCACGATGACCAATCATCAGCCAGCTGTCTCCCTGGAGATGATGGCGGTGTCGTCATGGCAACCGTCGCCCCGGGCAACAGGCAGCGGCAGCTTGGGAGAAAATGACGAGCGGGAACAAACTACCTGGGGTTTGCAGATGGGAGGCGTTAGAGGGAGGGGGCGCGCTGATGCCGTCACACCATCAGATGGGGCAAGGGTTTGACCATTACGCGCCACCACTGACCTCACCAGTGAGCTACTGCTCTCGCCAGGGATTTTCTATTAGCGCAGCAAAGTTAAATGATGGATTTCATTTAGATGGCCATTTATGTTATGAAAGTAGAGCTCAACAACAATTCACTCAAACGTATTTACGTACACGTGCACACCCTTCTCTCTCTCTCTCAAACAGTCAAGATCTCCATCACCCTACCACACTGCATCCAGGTCAGAAAACTAAGGCTGCAACAACAAGGCCATCTAAGTGAAGGCAGCTAGTCTGTCTCTCCATGGTTTGACTGTAGGGCCTGGCAGCTCTGTACTGTAGGAGGTAATGTACCAAATGGCTAAACAGTAGCTAGCTCAAGTCCTTAGCAACAGCATGGAGATCACAGCCGCCCTCCCACTCTCTATTTCCTTCAAGGCTGAGAAAAAAAAGCCTCTTCTGCTACATGGTCGCACTCACGCTTGCCCACACTTCCATGCACACGCTTAAGCACATAAACGTGAACTCCAACCCCAACGAATGCATCCGCTAACACAATCATACGTGCATATATGCAGAGTGAACTTTATGCTAGCGCACAAGCTTACGTTGCACGCACACAGACGCACACACACAAAAACAGACACACACTAATTTAAGGGCAACTGTGACGAGGTCTATCCTAAAAATATGCTGATATATGGCTGCATGTGTTGCTCCATGGGTGTGTATGGCCGAGTGCTTGTCATTTTTGCCTCCTCTCTGGCTCCGTTGCTCTGACGGGTGGCCTGTTCTGATCACTGTGTCCAGCTGAGGCCAGGCTACTGCTAGTCATACACATTATCCACTGGGTCACCCACATTAGCGCCTAATCACTGAACTACAGCCAGGAATACATCATCATTACATGCTTAGACAGAGCTACGTACAGCTGGTGCAGCAAACTCTATATTTAGAGAGTAGGAGTACATAGGAGCAAACCCCAAATTGCCCAAGTCGCCAGTTGAGTTACATGCCTAAGTTGGTGATGTCATTGGTGTGGCATCTAGGTCTTGGTTGCCAGTGATTTACGATAAGGCATGGACACTGGCCTGGATATATAGATGGCATGATATATTGCAGCTACTCTGGCTGAATAATGTTCAGTAGAAAATGGTCAACTGAATTAGAAACAAAATGGGCTAACTGAATAATTGTATTCCTTTTGTAACGGACTCTTACAAAAGTAGCTTACTGGTGGCATAAAACTAAAGCAAATTAGGGGTTATTATTATAGTTCTGGGTCATCTTAG
>OMLI01092399.1:7500-14866 GCA_900302605.1 Rondeletia loricata
TTATACCAAACACATTATCACAATTAATTTGACAATATTGATGTTTAAGAATGCTCCCTCTCTCTCGCAATCTTTCCTGTCACTCTCTACTTTGATCTGTCCAATAAAATGAAAATGCCAAAATAATAATCTTTGAGAATACTACACATAGCACCTTTAAATAAAAAAGAAAGACTGAGCGGGTTGCTACATTTCGCTCTACCTTCTAACGGGAGAAGAGTCATGCTGAACACAGTATGTTAACAATGTTATCAATGCAACAACGCTGCATGAAGTGCTGCATGAAGCGCTGAATAGAGCGGCTTTTATGTGCAGTAGCTGGCAGCATGGGAGGCTGACGGCGGTGTGTAACTAGCGCCAGAGAGAGACCGCATGCCTACACTGAGCAGGTGCTAGGGCTGGAAAATGTCAGGTGCCGCAACGCATTACAGAACCAGACAGAGAAAAAGAAGGAGGACAGAGGCCGAGGAGAGGAGGTCAGAGCCGCCGAAAGAACAAAAGGACATGAGGAGGAAAGCAAAAGAGGAGAAACAATAGAAGAAGAGGACGGAACAAGGAAAGGAGGGACGGCAGCAAAGCAATAGTCTTAGGAAATGGTTTGGGGCAAGTGTGTGGGGAGCCTGTTGCTAGGCGATGAGCGCGGCGCAGGGGACGTAAGCGTCTATTTCTGTCATCTGAGTTTCCAGGGTCCAGACTGACAGCTATTTCTGGAACCGGAGTCACATTCCCTGCTGAACCGACTGAGCAGGGAGAAAGGGGGAGGGGGAGGGGGGTATGTACACACACACACACACACACACACACACCACCGCAGACACCCACGCACACTCGCTGTGCAAGCATGCGCACACCCCCATTTGCGCAAGCAAAGGTGATGTGTTCACTCAAGCTCGCACAAACACACACATACCTGAATGTTCACATACATGGGTGCAAGCTCAAATTAACATAATGTACAAGGCTCAAAAGCAAACACATTCGCTTGCATGTACACCACGTTCCAAACTTTGTCGCAAACTATCATGCATGCACGCTGTGCACACACATACACACACACAGAAACATTCATGGAAGCTGTGTGTGGGATGTGTCGCTGCAGTGTGTGTGTGTGTGCGAGTGTGGGATGGTGACAGATCTTCATTAAGGATGAGCAGGAATGTGGGGTTAAAGACCAGATGGGGTGAGCAGGAAAAGGAAGTACTGACGGAGGAAGAAGAGATAGAAATGGAGGGATGAGAGGGAGAGGAAGTGATGAACAAAAAAGAATGGGGAGGACTGACAGATGGCTACATTTAATAATAATAAATAATAATAAATTTTATTTGTATAGCACCTTTCAAGCATAGAGCACAAAGTGCTGAAAGCACAAAATGGTAAAAACATAAATATGAAATGCAAAGGAAAGGATACAAGGATAAGAGAGAGGGTGCTTTCAGAAGGATGTGCTACTTCAGGCTCACACACAAAAGCAGACACACACACACACACACACACACACACACACACACACACGTCCACAGCCATGTATGTACACTAGGGCTGTTGCTTTAAAAAAAATGTGAAGCATCTGGGCAAATTTTTTTGAATGTTTTTTTAACTTTGTGCACCCAAAATGAATTGTCAAAATCAACAGAAAAAAGTAACAGCCCCTGCACACACACACAAACATGACGATCAATACAATATCTGAAAACAAACACACAAACACACACATGACATGACACACAAAGTCAACGAGCAAGAAACACATTCAACTATATAGAGAGAAACAAGTGAGGTAGGCAAGGAAAAGAGAGATTAGCCAGATTAGCAAAGAGGTAAATAGTGGAGGAGAGAAAAACAGCAGAGAGGAAGAAGAGGCAGAGTGTGTAGCCCAGGGAAACTAAGCAGGGGAGAGTAAAGAAGAGAGGATGGAGGTGGGGGAGGAAAACCCTTACCTTAACATCTGCCTTCTTGTTGAGCAAGCTCTTGGCTGCTGCAATGACAAGCACAGGGAGAGAGAATTGGTCAGCGGTGGAGATTCACAGAAATAACAGCAGGTCCAAATGCTTTTTCAGTAGCCCACAACAACTGCTCAATTTGGTGAGTTGAGCCTATGGAGCTGATCCAAACTAAGCCAAGATTAATGGAGCTGAGCTGCGCTGCACTGGCCTCCATATGTAGCTACCTAACATTCATTTGGAAATAATGTAATGTAATAATGTGATTATTTATTGATCATTGTAGGAAAATTCTCTTTTTGCTTCTCCCCCTCCAGGGAGGTCAGAGCAATGGCTCAGCTACAGAATGATACTCCTGCAGCTGATAGAGCTTCAATGGCTTGCACAAAGGCACTTCAGCAGGGAGGATGCTTGCTGACATGGGTCTTAAACCTGGGTCATTCAGTTGCAGGACAGTTTCTCTAACCACTAGGCCACCCTGCCACCTGCAGAATTCACTAGGTAGGTGCACTAGAGTGATGGAAAGGCTTTTATAGAGCTAGCCAGGTACAAATGAGGTACCAAAGTGTTCAACGCTAATGGCCAAAGCAAGTCAGGTAGACTTGTTTTTTCTTGCAACGATACAAAGACGTTATTATCACTGAAATAAAAATGCACTCCGGTTCATTGTTTCGAATCGATTCTTCCGCCTGCCAATGTCCCCGTGTGGCCGTGAGGGAGCCGAAACAAAGATGGCTGCCGTGCGAGGCCTAAACCCAACAATAAGCCCTGCCTTAAAGGACTCTTTGGGAGTCTTAAGGAGGATTTGTCTTCAGACTGCTCTCTAATGAAGGGTAATGAGAGAGGGAGGGTGAGGGACGAGGGTAGGAGAGGAAAAATGGTATTGTAGAAACAGCCCTCTAATTAGCATAATACCCATAATCCCACACAACAGGGGAAATTGCGTGCAGACAACATACGAGTCTGCGGGGCGTTTACAAAGACTGCACTGCCGCAGCATGGATACCAAGGTGGTCCGGATGCGGTAGCTAGATACATGTACACCCACAGGAGAACCTCAATAAGAGCTGGGCTCTCTGTGGTCGTCAGTGCTGGTGGAGGCTGTGAGTGCGTTTAGTGAGGAGGTACACACAGGATTAGCGGCAATGAGACGCTACATGGTAATGAGATTGGACGTGTGAGCATGTGTATATTAACTGTTGCTCTATGCCACTCCAATAATACACACCCCTCAAGTACCTAAAAAGCACTAGTGGCACTTGTTGGTATTGCTCCCTTCGTAGTCGTAGCTACGCTGTAGGTCTTTCCGGTGCCGGCGTAGCACGCAGAGGCTGCCGCCGTAGCTTACGAGCACCTCTCCAAAAATTTTACTGCGCGTAGGCTGAGGCAAGACCGCAAGAACTGTGATTGGCCCTCTTCGTATTTCCTCCTACCTGTATCCGGTTGATGTCCGCCGATAGTGAAGACAACATGGAGCAGATCGAAGAGAAAGCAGGTTTGCAAATATATTAATTTCTTATACACATAAAGACTACCAGATGTCACTGAATTTGTGGTGAGAAACATCCCAGAACGTGAGTTCCAGAGAATGTAAACACTACTACTTCTGTTGTTATTACTTCCATGTTAACAAAGCCCGCCATTGCCATCTAGCGTTTCGGTGGTCTACACGCAGAATCACCAACTTAGAACTATAAATGCTCGCACCGCCGTAGACACCTACGTGTAGCAACGGCGGCACTTCGAAGCAGAAGTATATCTTGGCCTTCAAAAGGCAATTAAACAGTTAACTCTGAAAGCATATGGAGAAGTCAGCTGAGTCAGCTTTTTCATCCAAGCTGCACGATTTACTTGGTGATTGTCAATCAGGGGAGCCGATAGCAACAGAAAAAAACTAATTAAGGAAAGCTGGTTAATTGGTTAATGAGGAGGAGATGGAAAAAGGAGTGGAGAGACACAGGTCATCAAACCCTGACCGGTCCTTCAAGGGCTTGACCCTCCCATCACATGTCAGTCAGTTTCGTATATGGAAGGGATTACCACACTTTGGACCCACAAGTATGCACATTAGATCACAGATCACATTTGATTTTGTCCTAAGACACCCTGTCCGAGAAGATTTTTGCTGTTTATGATTTATTATAGAACTGCATACCTGCCTATTCTGTAGGTGGGCTGAAAACCAGTGGGGAGAGTGAAATTCCTGTCATTCTGATGCTAACTTCTAGGGAGTGAAATAATAGTGAAATTAAACTGTTCCTCATTTTGCTGAGGAGCCCCTAACATTTCAATCAAGGACCCCGGGAGGTCCCTGGAGCCAACTTTGGGAAACGCTGGTATATCCGATGGGTGCCAATCACCCGTCAGTCCAAGTCCCCTCCTCCTCTTCCTCTCTCTGCTTACTCCTATAGACATAACCCTGACTGGGACGTTTTAAAGGGGCTGAGTGCAATTTCAAGTCTAATCAGATCCAATCACATCAGCAGCCAGCCATGTTACATAAAACACTATTTCTGGCAGTGTGGGCTTTTTTCTCTCCCTTTCTCTCTGCCTCTCTCTCTCTCTCTCTCTCACTCTTTTCTCTCTCCTTATCTCGCTCCACTCTCTTGTTCTTCTCGTTTCCCTTGCCTAACATGCCAAGCAAACTACAGTGAATTTTCAACGGCGGCCTGAATTCCACTAGACTCATTTCTGGGGGCAATTAGGGGTGAGAGTTTCAGTCACAGGGAGGCCAGTTCAAAGTGCAGTTGAGGCCCGGCGATGAGATGAGGTGCGCCCGGCCCTTACAAGTGGAAAACCACATCAGTACAGGCGGCCTTTTTAGGTATCGCTGGGAAGGAGAGACAGTGACAAAGAAAGAGAGATGCAGGGGAGAAAGGGAGTGTAGGAGAATGCATCACTGGCAGCTTTTGCCCTAGTCTTCTTCCTTGCTTTGTCTCCTTTCTTTTCTGCCTTGGCGGATATAGTACAGTATCTCGTTCTTCGGAGCGAGATGTGCATATTCAGCAGTTGAGGAAGGAGCAGTAGGCAGCGATAAGGAAGCGCTCTGTAATCCAAAGAGCTGTCAGAGTGTCAAATTTGTGCATGGTTTATTGTTGTGCTGTTGCTCCTCAGTCCCCCTCCAAAGGCATGTTGTTACTGAGGAGAAGAAATGGGGTCAGAACAGTGTCAAGTCCATTCTCTTTTATTCTTTGATGGCTTGGCAGAGGAGGCGAGGATAGGAAAGGAGAGGAGAGAGGAGGAGAGAGGAGAAGGGGAGAGGAGAAGAGAGGAAAGAAGAGGTTGTTTTTTCCAGACAGCATTATTCTAACAAACTGAACCGAAAGTTGCTAGATAACATGGCTTGGATTCCAGTGAGGAAGAGGAGATCTTCGTAGAAACCTGTGAGGTCAAAGGTAGCTTAGTTCAAACCCAAGGTGGGGAAGCAAGATGGCGCTCCTTACCTTGCCACAAATTACACATGAAGCAATAAGAGAGAGGTGGAAGAGATTAAAACAAAGGTACCACTGATAAATACCCAATAAAAACACTTGCGAGATGCACGACTGCAAGATCGAGGCAAGGATGGGCATTGATTCAAATGAATCATCAATCAGCAGCACAAAAATGTAAAATTCACGGGTAATCACACAACCCAAAATGTGCTTTTTGGAAGACAGAATACTGATTGGCTATTCTGGGGACCCACTCAGGTGCCTCTAGACATTTTCCTCCACATAGCATACTGAAGGCCAAGACACACTAAAAGATACATTTACCCTACTCCCTCGTGAGGGGTGGGTGATGTCTTCTATGGTGTGTGTGTGTGTGAGTATGGGAGATAGAGTGAGGCCTCCAGTAATCCAGTGAAGCAGAGTGAGGCTGATACGGGGAGGCAGCCCACTATAAATATTTCATTGGAGCCTAGTGGAGGCTGAGGGCCACAGAGAGGACTGTGGAGTCCCAGTGGGCCACAGAAACAAGGACACCGCCACTAATTCTGTCTCCTTGACTCAACGATAGACTGTCAAGTGAGGCTCTTTGTCGTTTACGCCTGCATTTAATCTCTGCGTACCCAGAACAAGGGCATTATGTTGGGTGCACATGTATTGTCCATTGAGCTTACTGCCCAAGTAAATCATTGCATAAATACGATAATGGTAGCTTCGCTGAACATAGCTTTTACAGTGTTCCATAATTTGCGTAGAAATCAGATTTTTGAAATAGAAAAGCAACCGCTTCAAAGGGTTTTGACTGCATTTCCTTGAGAACCAGCCCAGCCTTGCATCTTCCACAGTGTTTACCATGCACCAGAATCCCCCTCCCCGTGTTGCAGCACATGCACCAGTCCAGCGCCCCATGCAGCATTCACCAACAGCTCTCGGGCAGTTCCATCCTTAAAGTGACAGGGGTGAACTTTCCAGTGTCATTCTCAGACAGAGAAAAGAAGAGAGGGAAAGAGGAGGAAGGAGAAAGGGGAGGTATGATAATGTGATAAACAGAGAGAAATTCTAGAAAGGTATAGAGTGAATGATCCGAGAGGTAAAGATGAAAGAATATAAGAAAAGGAATGGGGATGTGATGTGAGAGAGGTGAGGTGGGAGGAAGAAACAGAGAGACAGGACAGGGCTCTGGCTGGGTCGCGGCCATGCTCTGTGGCTGTGCTGAGAGATGATGATGAAGATGAGTGGATGAAGGTGGGTTAGTGGCGATGACGAGGCGGTGACAGGTGCTTCAACCACCCTATCAGATTCAAGGCAGGAGGTGCCAGACGTGCCAACGTGGAAAGGATAACAATAGCTGGGTTTCCGTCCAAGAACTTTGCAAATTATGACGTATCGAATTAGAAAACTTGAATGGAAACAGCTAAATTCACTAAAACATCCCTAATATCGCAAAAAAGTTGTTACATTCACTTGAACTGGAAAATGTTTTTGTCGATAAAGAAATTCTGCAATAACTGGCGATGGAAACGCATTTGTCGGGAAAATATCTGTCTACCACGACTCCCCAGAAAAGTCCTACCTACTGTCGCTCCCATGTCTAAGGCGCCCATTGTAGTTGTATGACCATTAGTTGGTGTATAAGAATAGTGCATATCTTTCTTTTCGTCTTCGGATGAAAGCATGAGATATGGCCAACATTAGCCGAACAACGACAACTTCCTCAATACTAAACAATCTTGAAAGACTCTTGGATGGAAACAGCTAATGCTGCTGCTGCTGATGATTCGATGGGAGATGTGGTCAGCGATGTGGTCAGCCATCATGCTCTGAGCTCCCATGCTGAGGGTGGAGGGAGGAGGCAGAGAGGGATGAAAGAGGGGAAACAGAGAGAAGAAGCAGAAGAAGAAGAAGAAGGAGGAGAGGAAGAAGAAGAGAGAGGTAGAGAGGGGGGAAAGAAAGGGTGGCATGCCCTGGGCGAGCCACCATGCTACCTTGTTCCAC
>OMLI01092405.1:0-15566 GCA_900302605.1 Rondeletia loricata
CACGTGTATGTGATACACGTCAATCACACATCACAGAACACACATCAGAACAGCACAAATCATACAAAAGGAGCTCTATACATTGGACACAATGTATAATGTTATAAAAATGAAAGGTTCTATATAAAAACTATGGTTTGCACGACTATAAGTGTGTGCAGGTCTGGTACGACACTAGCCATCCCTTAAAGTGAGTTTTGAAAGTGCTAAACGAGGGGCATTGTCGAACCATAAGCGGTAGGCTATTCCAGAGATTGCCACCTTTGACAGATACGACAGTCTGGCCAAAGGTGGTGCGCCTGTGAGGTATGTCAGTCACTTCTCGCAGAAGCTCTGGTGGCCCTAGCTGAGGGGCCACTGTCGGCCTTTTGTTTGATAAACTCCCATTAGTGGAGGAGGTGCCAGGCCATGCAAGGCCTTATAAGTAAGGCACGCTACTTTAAAATCCTTTAAATGGTCGAAACTTAAGAAATTGTGTTTGACCAGGACATTACAGTGATGAGAGGACATCGGTTTTTTGTCAAATACTTTCAAAGCTTTCTTATATAGCGATTCTATGGGTTTAAGAGTTGTTTTGCAAGCGAGCGACCAACTGGTTATCTGTCTATCTATCGTTACTCTATTCTATATGTATATTATATCTATTATTTAGTTTTAATTTTTCAGTAAGGGTCCTTAATATTACTAACCAATGGCAGACCTTGGCCCAGAAGCTCTGAACGTTCCAACCAACCAGACAGAGATGTGGGAGTGGTCTTTTCTGACTGGTTTGCCTTCGTCACGTCGACGCTGTCCAATCCGATATCGCTAATGCTAGACACCGCCAAGATCAGATTGTGAGACGCACCACTACAGCAAAGCTAGCAGAGAGTGGATTGAAAAGGCTAACAAACAAATTGCTAACTTGTGAACCGCACCGGTAAGACGCATTCGCCGAGCTGTAACAAGCTAGCTGCCCCATAAAAAAGAAAGTTATTGACGTTAACTAACATATTCAAAACAGAGATTTCACCTATTGTTAAATTTCTAAAAGCTTTTGAAAATATATGGTTAGCCGACACAGCTAACCACGGTAATGTTACCGCTAGGTCCTGGCAGTGTTGTCGATGACAGCTGTGGATTAGCCATCCAGCTAGCTAGCTAACGTCACTTGGCTAACAACGCGCCGTTACTACTTTCACCCTACCTAGTACGCTTTTAGCCATTATAGCGCGTTAGCTCAGTTCTCATAGCTAACTAGCAGTGAACTAGTCGTCGCCTGTAAACTGCATTAGCGTAGCTCCTGGTATATTGCTTTTAGCCCTAACAGAGTCGTTCGCAGGCTTTTAGTGTAATGTCTGCTAACGTTAATGTTAATTAAATTAACGTAGCTACTATGTACATTCAAACGTTAACGTCGGGTAACTTGGGTAATACAAATGAAGCAAAGTTGATAACTAACCTATTGTGATCCCAATTTTAACTTAGCCAAGTTGGCTTATTTAATATTTTACTAATGTTGGTTGTCAAATAAACCAATTGGCTAGGTATCTGAACAGTACAAAGGAATAACGTTATTTACCTTTTAAGGGTTTCTGGCAAAGTAGGGATGTCCAGCTGACAACCACTAGTATGACTGCGAATGTGTGGCATTAATTAGCACTGGGACCACTAACTTAGTATCTGAAATTTAGAGGTCCGTGATTGGTAATGAAGCACAATAAAACATCTAATCTATGTAACAAAATGCAGAACTTCAAATGTTGTTGTGAATTATTTTAAGTGTCAATTTAAAAGTATCGGTGCCCGTACAATCTGAATAAAAGAAATGGCTAGTTACTACTTGGTTGGTAATTTTACTTAATCTATTTACTAATTCAGTGTTTATTCTTTCTTGGTTTGAAAATGACCCCTTTTTACATACCATACTTGGCCAACAGGCAAAACCTTGCATGGCTTGCTGGTTAACGCCAATGGGCAGAAACGTAACACTATGGCTGAGTTGATCACTTAACATTAACAGACTATTTGGCTATTACACTGGATTTAGTGAATTGGTGAGAAAGTAGTTCGACATTGCCTAGTTTTGTTTCCTGTTTGGCGGTAGGGATTTAGACCTCCTCTTCCTCCATTCTCAAATGCCAACAAAAACAGCCATCGAAGAAGCAAGAGAGTGCACTCGTAAGTGCACAGAATCAGAATATTAACTTTACTTTTCGTGCAAATGCACGCATGTTATTCAAACGTCAACCCAAATTCAAAGTTGGGCTGGAATCTGTAATAGGGAATCAATACATGCTAAATTTGATCCGAATCCTTTGAAAACGTGTATAAGCTAACTAGCTAGCTAACGTCAGCAAGCTTATCCTAACTGTTAGCAGTAGCTAGCTGAATTCAACAAAAGCTTGTTCATTGTCATCGGCTTACGATACGGATGCCGTTACTACCACATGCAACCTTAATCCCTTTACTTATATTCGACTATCATTTTAATCACAATAATATTTTTGTGATGGTATGCTAAAGTTGGCATGTTTGCTTTGACCTGTAGCAGAAGTTAGACGATGCCTCTCCTCCGGACGTGGTCAATACAAGTAGGCCGTATGCACAGTTAGCATAGTAAAAGTTGAGAGCATCTTGGGAGGATTTAACTTGGTTTTCGACATACACAAAGCCCATTGAAATGAACTCAAAGGTTAATGCAATCGAGATTGGTCTTCAATGTACACATTTTTCCCGTCAATTTTGTTTTGTTTGGAGGATAGCTGGCTAGTCAAGCTAGCGTTAGTGGTGTAGCTTTGTACAATGTGTTGGCTGCAAGCAGATCAGATGGGCCGTACTCCAGAAATAAGTTATTTAGTGTTTAACGTAATTTTGTATTAAAATTGTGTAAGTGTGAATTTATTATTAGTAGAATAATACTTTGTCTTCGAATATGAATATTTTGTCTTAAAATTCTTTACAATTAAAAAGTAATCTTGCATATGATGTTTGGGTGCAACTGCGAGAAATATTGTCTTTATTTAATGGTGTGCCCTCTTTTGTTTTTGTTTCAGGGGTCTGATTAGTGCCAAATAGAGAGAAGGTTTTTTTTTTCACCTGAAAGCTTTACTTCCCCGGTCCTTTGGGATCATGGCTAAAGATGTAAGTAACTACAGACACTTGGACAAAATGAGGCCAATGTTTTCACCAAAAAACATTGTTTGGTTATATGCTATCCTAGAGGCACTGTAGCTTATTTTCATGTGGGAATATCTGCATTTAGTTCCTATAATTTTGATTTAAGACAACAGAGGACACCCGTTTAACCTGAACTTTCCTCTTCTGCACTCTTTTTGTTTTGTTAGAAGTTAAGCGGTGCATTTTAAGTTAAGGAGCAAGATGGTGTGACTTTGAGCGGATATTGTATTTATTCCCCACAGGCTGGTTTGATTGAAACAAACGGAGAGCTGAAGGTTTTCATCGATCAGAATCTGAGCCCTAGTAAAGGTAAAAGTTATTACTAAACATGTATCTGTCTACAGCTATGCACAAGGCTCCTATATTTTTCACTATACTATTTCATATACTTTAATATAGTACCAATCGCAAAGAGGAAATTGTTTTTTTTCTAGCTCTAATCTTAAGGTGTTGGCCTATGTGGTTGCAGCTGGACAACAGGGGGCAATGGAGCTTCAGTCAAGTCTCATTTTCTGGTCTTCTCTTATGCCTTCTGTCAGGTGTCCTGTCTTTGGTTACTGTTCAGCCTACGGCTGTTCCAGTGGCCAAACAGCTACTGCCCAAAACCCTTGGGCCGTCCAACGTGAACATCGCTCCACACATGCAACACGTGCCACACATGGTGAGTGAGGTTTCACATAGCTACCAAACCAGCGCAGTCTGTCAGAATTTCTGGGCTGTCACAAGCACATTTTGTCAAATAGTTTAGTTTAGAACCTCTCACCAGATATAAGAAGCTTGGCTGTCTGAATTGTCAGTCATTCACAGCCACATGACTGGTAAGAAATCTACATTTGCTTGCTGAGTTTCTCCTCTGTGTGCCTTACTGCTGTGTAAGCCCCCAATTATCATTGTGAGGTGACCGGGTGGAGGGGGGGCGGGAGCAGTTGATCCTAAGCTTATCAACTCTACAGTCAGCAGGATTACTCCCATCATCCCATTATATACATGGAATATATACATAACGGAAATTAGCTTAGATATTACCTGAGTGAAGGAATACAAGGAATACTCTTACATTACCATCTAAATGCTACTTGCTAGCTTCAATAATTTTTTGAACTCTAATCTTTTGAGTGTAGTTTCAGGAGAAAAAAACAACCCAAGTTGCTATATCACATACCAGCACCTAGTTTTGGTCAAGAACCAGGTCGGAAGCATCCCACAAGTATTGAGTATTGAGTGTTAAGTGCTTGGTTGTTTTTTTCCTCTCCTCTTGCTCCCTCCTTTATAGGTGATTGGAACACCCCAGAGACCTACTGTTTCCAATACCATACTGGTAAACAGTCCACATACACCCAGTTCCCAGTTCCTCACTCAGAGCCAACCACCAGATGCCTCTCCATGGTCATCAGGGTGAGTCTTCAAAAGGTCCCAACTGTTATATGCTTGGACCATCATTTTAGGGTTACGTGGAAATCTAATTTATATTTAGAGATTTTAATAAGAAAGTGATATATCTACTTGTTAGCAGGTATAAGAAAATCGATGGATTGACGTTTTTTCATAGTAAGGATCATTGTAGTTGATGTGAGAACCAAATGGTGTGAGGTATCTCCTCTGTCTACAGAAAGCGTGGTAAGAAAGGGGAAAAGAATGGGAAGGGCTTGAGGCATTTCTCCATGAAGGTGTGCGAGAAAGTGCAGAAGAAAGGAGTCACCACCTACAATGAAGTGGCAGATGAACTGGTTGCAGAATTCAGCTCTACAGACAACCACATGTCACCCAATGACTCAGTGAGTGCTGCAGCTGAACAATAGAACTTTGACATGACATTTTCTCAGAATGATGCAAACCTAAATACTTAATACCAACTGACAGGATTGTTTGAAAAAATGGTCAGAATTCCTTTTATTCACACGGCGGCCACATTTGATTTACCTCATACTCAGGGTGGGGAAACACTATGCACAAGACTGAAGTATATGTAAACAATCGCAGACTAAACTGGTGTTTGGACATAAAAATGAAAATATACACCAAAATGTTCCTTTGATATTGTTGGAGAGTTGGAGGCCAAATTACCCAAGAAGGTCCAAATCAAAGGCTACAGTGACTGGATTTAAGGGCACATACTTGATATTGAAGCTAAGACGTACATGGTGCGGGACATCATGTGGTGTAGACACATTCTTGTGAACACAATAACTCAAGAATAATACATGATAGAAACTTAATATTTACACCACAGGTACACTATATAGAGTAGATGATCTGATTAGATTTTGCATGACCTTGCTGCATAAATGTGCACATTAATGAGTAAAAACTGATTGTCTTGAAAGTACTATAACTCCTTAAAGGGGAATGCCACCTGTTTTAAGAATTCACATTTGTTATTCCTGTGCCCCAGGACAGTTCAGTTAATACTAGTGAACATACATCACCCTTTCCTAAAACTAGAAACTGGTGAACTACCCCTTGAATTTGTGATGTCACAGGGGTGTAAAACCGGGCACTGCTCCATACACAATGAATGGGGCACTGGCTTTGTTGGCCCATGAGGTTTAAATTCGGATTCATACCTGTTAGTAATGCTGGCATATAAACTTCATTTTGGTGTGACAACTCAATAGGGCTGGCCGATATATAGAATATTTAAGATATATTCATGATGATTTTGTTGGAGACACAAAAGAAAGCATCATCGTGAATGTCGCGGTGATTTTAATGCGCTTTTGTGCGTTTTTATTTATTCATTTATTTACTTTTATGTATTAGTTTCCTTAAGACCGGAGAAGGGCATAAGAGCGGGACAGTTGCAGTAGTCTCGTGAGTATGAGAGTTGGTAGAGAGACGTGGCAATGGCGACTGCTAATAACGAGATGGCTATGGAGAGAGAGGCAGAGGAAGGTAACGATTTAGTTCCTAAAAGAAACTTGCACTCCGTGATATGGAGATTGGCCATTTAGCCAGTATCTGATTGAGCACCATTCTGCCTTGTGCTCAGTAGTGGAAAACAGACCTGAGTTCATTCTGACTCTACATATATAACAGTGTTCCCAAACATAGGTTTATCTGTGGCACACTGCCACAATATCGGCATGGCCGCCACTAAATCAAAAGTTGGTCAGTGTATAGAAATTGATCTAAATCGATCTCTAATCACGTCATGTCTGTCATTTGGCGATGCACAGACTGTAGACCAGTAGCATTGGACTCAATCCGACAGAGCCTCCCCTTGTCAAAACGAAAGTGAAACTTAAAATTCTACAATTTGCTCCAAACTCGCATGTGTTAGTAACAGTATTTGTAAACAGTAACACTTTAATCTGAGATGTGTAAAACTGCTCAACACTCACATAGAGAGTTAAAGGATAAGTTCGCTAAGGTGAGAATACACCCTGAGCTTCCCGTCTCAGAAAAGCACCTTTATCATAGTTTTTCCAAAGCATTTACGATTGCCCATTGACTTCTATTGTAGCCCAGCGAGAGCCTGCAGGAAAGCTGTAGCAAGCTCAATACTGAACCGATCAGTGAAATTATGGTCTCTGTGTCAGGTTCATGGTAGACAGTCCGCGAATAGGGTCTAAGGTCCAAAATAGCGAACTTATCCTTTAACATGAGTACAGTGCAAAGACTGGCATATTGCCCCTTTTTACCATTGGATTCCACTTGACACTGCTGTCACTGTAGGTAAAGACAAGTAATTAATCCTATTGAAATTAACCCACCCTGATTGAAAAATCCTTCTGTCAAGCCATTTCAGAGAGAATGCATAAATATCAAGATATATATTGTATATCGTCAAAAGGCTTAAAAATATTGAGATATAAAAATGTTTCCATATCGCCCAGCCCTACTACTCAACTCAGCATCTTATGGCTGCACAAAATCAGTGTCCCATTCATTGTGTAGGGAGCAGCCCTCGATTTTACAAGTAAACCGCAATGTCGTGGGTTAGAATCCGGCCTGCGACATTTGTCGCGTGTCATTCCCCTCTCTCTTGCTCCTTTCCTATCCCTCTCTCAACTGTGCTGTCCAATTTAAAACTTTTCATTCGTTTGTTATCTCGACTGATGGATTTCATTACATCGTACTTAATTGTGCAAGCATCTTGCCATGTAGAAATTTGTGTTGACTTACATTTTTGAATCCCACCTGCTCATGTCTTTCCATTTTAGCATGTGTATGACCAGAAGAACATTCGGAGGCGTGTGTACGATGCACTTAATGTGCTCATGGCCATGAACATTATCTCTAAAGAGAAGAAAGAAATTAAATGGATTGGCCTGCCCACCAACTCTGCGCAGGAGTGCCAAAACCTAGAGGTATGCACACCACACATGGAACCGATTGATAGGTGAAGACCATTCTCACATTAGCCTGCCCTAGGTATGTCTTCCCTCTGCCTCTTTCCTATTTTATGACTCTTAATCACACATTACTCTTCTATTCTTCTGTCCTATATGAACTGTAGGTGGAGAGACAAAGGCGGCTGGAGAGAATTAAGCAGAAACAGTCACAGCTTCAGGAGCTCATATTGCAGGTGGGAATAAATCAAGTGTTTCACATGTTCATCAGGATGTAGATTTACTCAAATCTTTCAAAGAATGCTTTTCTATGTTGCTGTTGCTGAAGTTTATTTCAAAATTGATTATTACCCAGTTAAGCAGCTAACTGAAAATAAATACATGAACTCTCACTGTTCAGAATAATGTCCAGATGGGATATTTTCTTGTGTATGTATGTGTGTATATAAATATATCGAGTTATTTTAATACTTGGTGTTTCAGGATAACTTTGAAGGATGTCTGGCTAACAATATAATCCTGCCTCTTTGATAATCAGAACATTGTAACTTAAACGTTTCCTTGTGAAGCACATGACCACATTACAATTTGCTGCCATGCTTAATCCTGCTTCTTAAAATCTATCCAGTTTTGTCCAGTATGTAATTATTCTAATGGTTCCCTACCTTCAATGCTATCTTGCAGCAAATAGCCTTTAAGAACCTGGTGCAGCGGAACAGACTGACAGAGCAGCAGACAAACAGACCCCCACCTCCCAACTCTGTCATCCACCTTCCCTTCATTATTGTCAACACCAGCAAGAAGACGGTCATCGACTGTAGCATCTCCAATGACAAGTACGTGTTTGTGTTAGCCTTCTTTTTCAGCACTGTTATGTGAAAAGTTGTAAGTCTGGAATTGCCTTTAAGGCTTGTTTATTTGTTTATTTCTAAGAATTTGATCTGATATCCGGAATCGGATCCGATCCGTCAAATTTTGGTGTATCTGTATCGGCTTCAGTTTGTTCTATCAACCTCAGATCCATGTATTTATTTACACACATACACACCCCCATCCATTTATGCTAATTGATGTTAAAAAGTATTTGCCGTAAACAAGTGTTGTCCACCACTTTACGGCAGTGCTACGCATGGTTTGAAAGCAGCTGGGCAGCAGTGATGTCTGCAGTCTCTAATTACTTCAGCTAATTGTAATATTTGCAATGCAAGTGTTTCGAGGGGTGGCAGCAGAAGAGCTAATTACAATACTATCTATCTCTATCTCTATCTCTATTATACTATAAATAGGACTCTTACCTATACAGTATGTACATGGTTCTGGAACATGACTAAGTGCACTGATGGGAAGCTATGGAAATCAGTAGTAGAGAAAAATAAATATAGGCTATACAGGTCTAGAGAATATTGCACCAGAGTATATTCCAGAGTATAAATGGGTATAAATATATAAGTATCCAGCCAGAACAGAGTTGAGTATTTTAAAAACTGACTATATGACAGTAGGTGCAGATGCTGGATACCAGCAGTAGAGTGCTCTTTTGTCAAGTGTGGTGGTGTGCTTGTCTGTCTTTGTCTAAGCAGCCCAAATATTAAACTACTCTTGTAATTGTCAGTGCACATGTATTAATCAACAACAACAGTATACACAAAAGCATGCTTTTGTGGTGCAAATATGACAATAGTGTATTTCCACTGTGTAATTCTGTTAATTGTATTTTAGTACGAATCATATTTCCTGGCAGTTATTTCTGACTTGATAACATTGGTTTTTGAAGTCAAACCTCATTTTAAAAGTTAAAAATATTGATATAATATTTGGGGGTTACTCCCTACTCGTTAAATTACTGATATCCACCCCTTCTTTTATCTCTCATTCTTCCTCCCTCCCATCTACAGGTTTGAGTACTTGTTCAACTTTGACAGCATGTTTGAGATCCATGATGACATTGAGGTGCTGAAACGTATGGGCATGGCCTGTGGTTTGGAGGTGGGAAAATGTTCTCCAGAGGATCTGAAGATTGCACGCAGCCTGGTGCCCAAAGCCCTGGAGCCCTACGTCACAGGTCAGAGCCAGGGCCCCCGATATAGTGGATTTACTGTCTTCTGAATCGTGGCATGATTGTGCCACACTGTCTTCACGGGCTTGTCATGTAGCATTTGGAATTCATAATTGAAACTAATTTTCTTTGCTTCCATGTGAAAACAAGTTGGAAAATTCCTTCCATGTCAAAACAAGTTGGAAAATTCCTGTTTTGCTTGCGTGGCTGAATTTTGTCTGTCAGAAGAGAATGATGAATTCAGGCATCGCAGGTCTTTCTTTATGTGAATGCTTGTTTGTCTCTTTATTCATAGAGATGGCAAAGGGTCCCATCAGTAATGTCTACATCACTGGAGGGTCCTCTGCTAACGGAGCCCGTTATCCTGCGAGCAGGTGAGGCCTTGAATGTAATGCAGCCTATGAAATGTGACAGGAAGCAGGACATGAGATTCTCGTTATATTTCATCTCTTATTATGCTCACCCATTTCCTCAATATCACGTTGTCTCCCTCCATTTACCATCCTCTAACTAAATGGAAAAATCACCCATCTTCTCCATGTAGTGATAGTGGCGCTGATGGTACCATGGCCTCCAGCTCTAACGACTCTCACTACAGTGGGTCTCGTGTGGAGACTCCAGTGTCTTACATGGGGGATGAGGATGATGAGGATGACTATGATGAAAATGACGACGAAGACTAACCTGCCTACGCCTCGCCTCTCCAACAAGCACAGTCCTTCAAACCACCGACACCATGGGATTTTAGTCCCCTTTCGTGTGTGCTCCTACAACCCTTTGCCCTCTTTCCCCTACCTGTATTTCTCTCAGTCTGGCTTTCTCAGGGGTGTAGATGAATTGAGAGTAACAGAGGTGTGCATCGCACCCTCGCTTTTCTGCTCCTGAATCACATGTGCACCTGCACCACAGCTCTGGGGGAACTGTAGTCTATGGCCTGGACACCATGCTGAAGTCTTTGTATGTCTAATCCACTTCTCAATAAGCCATCCCATTGGAAAAAATAAAGCAAAAACCCTTTGTACAACCCACTGCTGTTGGAGAATGTATAGTGTACTGTGTGAAATAGTTATCCCTATTATGTTACGATTACATTTGGCTGACCTTATGTTGATCCAGTGTTCCAAGATGGCCAAAGTGTTTTGACATGCTGTGTCAGTGCAACTCCATGGATCCAGAATGACCATGGCATCCTAGGATGGGGCTCCATCAATGTGTTGATGCTTTTTGTTTTGTGTTTTGGACAATAATTTGAAACATTTTCTTATCCCCCACTGTGTTGGGCTGGCTTCCTTCTGTTCTGTAGGCAGCTGCTTTCCTGATCTTGTTTGCTTGTTTATTTTTGTTTTGTATTCTGGAGTTGAGGAATTCTCCATCACCGCCCTGTCACACCTTGGTAGTGTTTACATAAGAATGGCACCAGCAAGGTAAAGACCTCCATAACCCAGGCTCCCTATAGGAAAATAAGCTTTGTTTGTTAATTACGTATATGGATCCTATGATCATTGTAGCTTATAGTATCCTTTAGAGGCCAGTGGTAAAGGTAGACCTGAAAATTATTGACGTATGAAATATGTGGTTGTATAGGTCTTTATGTACTCCCTTCAAAGATCTCCTTTTTAAAACTGAGCAACACATGTACTGACTTACAAATACCTTTTTCTGTAATCTAATATAAGTTTGCAAATTAAATATAGATTGTTTTAATAAGTTTGTATCCATAAATGTTGAGTTTGTTGCAAAATCTTAAAACAAGACGGTCAACTTTTGTCATATGATTTGAATCAGGCTTGATACAAATGTTATTGCTTTTGTAATAACTTATTTCTGATTGGAGGAGCTAGCAGGTACAGATCCATACCTCTCCTGCCCAGAAAGTAAATTTTGATTTCCTATCACGTCAAGCACTCTTTGAAATGTAACAAGGTTTTCACAACATGTATTCCTTACATGGTCCATGCATTGCAAGACCTGTTGAAGGAATATTTATTTAAGAGGCCTGAACTGGACTCCCTTTAGTCCAGTAGTCCTCAACTCCGGTCTTCGCGGCCCATAGCCCTGCTGGTTTTCATTCTAGCTGTTTAATACGGACTGATTTAGACCTATGAAGCCGTGTGAATGCAGTTAATGACCTGGTAGGGTACAAAACCAGCAGTACTCTGGGTCCCGAGTGCCAGAGTTTGGAACCACTGCTTTAGTCCATCAAAAAAGCCTTTGCCTCAGTGTTTGGGGTTTTGACATATCAAGAGTTGTTGACATTAGCAATAATGATAAAACAGTCTGTACAAAAAGACATAAAGCAAGAATAGTCAAATTTATAACGACAAAAGATGAAGTGAACAAGATTAAAAAGTGGGCAAAGTCAGAAACGTCACAGAGGCAAGTCTAAAGTGCATTTTAATTAGTCTTGATACTGAATTTGCTTGCCCATGTTCCTCAGGCAGCAGGACTGAAATCACTGAAGCTGAAATTTTATTTAAAATCACATGTAGTACATTCCAAAGTGTTTTCTATTTCACAGCATAATTTAATATGTAAAAGTAATTTTTCAAATAAATGATTTGCACCAGCATTGCTAGGAAATGCTAAATTATGCCAAAAGAAAATAGGTGAAAGCGCATTTTGGATGGTCTGAAAGGCCTCCCAGTTAATAAGTAAGATGTTTCTTAAAACCTGAGCTATCCTTTTAAAACGGCAGCTGATTTATCACAATCTACATTAAGTTATGTTCCACTGCCAATTGTGGTTTGTTTTTTAGATGCAGCTGCATATGCTGTCGGTGTTGTTCTGCCCCTGCTTGTGCTCTCACGCTTTCTTTGGGGCATTAGGGTGTTAATGGATTACTGAAAGGTGTTGACTCAGGTGTGTGTGTATACGTCTGTGTGAATGAGGGAGGTAAAGCGCTCATCAAAGTGTGCTGGGATCTAGTCCAGACACTAGTCTCAGGTCTCCCATTTCTCTCATGCTCCCTCTGTATGATCTGTCGCTCCTCTGTAATCTCTGTTGCCTGTTGCATCTTCTGGTCTTTCACCCTTGCTTTCTCCTTTTACCTCCGCCCCTGCACATTAGTTAGCACTATCTATCCTCTCCCTATATTTTCTCTTTAAAAATGTTTTCCCTTTGAGTTGCCCAGCAGTCACCTGCCCTCAACATGGATATTGGAGGCCTGACCACAGTGGTAGCAAATTCTGCTTACATTAATGCCCGAGGGAGCATTGATGGCTCCAATCCAGCAGCAGCACGGCACAAGAAGTACCACTCTCGCCTCAAACTACCCCACATCACTGTGTGCGAGGGCCTGAGGGATACCCTGGATTTGGCCTTTGACTCAGTCTGTGTGGAACAGCCTATTGGCAAGCGCCTCTTCAGGGAATTCTTGGATGCAAGTCCGGATTATCATGGGCCTTGCCATCTTTGGAAGGACATCGAGGTCTATGACCTGGTGGAGGAGTCTGACAGGGCAAAGAAGGCCTTGAAGATTGTCCAGTGCTACATGGACCCCTCTGCCAAGCACTACTGCCCCTTCCTGCCTGAGGACATCATAGCTAAGGTGAAGGAAGGCCAGGAGGATGCCGGGGACGGACTGTTTGCCCCGGCATTGGCCTCAATTCTGGATTATCTCCGGGAGGCCCCCTATACTTTCTTCCTGGAGAGCATGTACCTGAAGAGGTTCCTGCAGTGGAAGTGGCTTGAGATGCAGCCCATGGATGAAGACTGGTTCCTAGACTTCCGTGTGCTGGGGAAAGGTGGGTTCGGGGAGGTGTCTGCCTGTCAGATGAAAGCCACAGGAAAACTATATGCTTGTAAGAAACTCAACAAGAAGAGGCTGAAGAAGAGGAAAGGCTATGCGGTGAGAGAATAAATGGCAACAATTCTCATTCTCCATTGAGTAGTCATATGTGCCCTTGGCCTTAAACTCTAAGTCTCTATAAGTGTTGGTCCTTGTACATTAGGCCACTAAAGTGGGTAGTTTTATGCTAACCTATAATGCCTATCTACTTGTAATTTTAATACAGACATGGCTTTAAGGGAGACTGCTGACATTGAGGCTGTTACAGGTTATATCGAGTGTGCCCAAACTTTTTGACATGCCAAAATGAAAGGTGGATGGTGTGCCGCAGGCACTGGGCATTGATTATTTAGAAATGTAATACGTTGCCATTGGTTTCTAGTGTCTTACGTTATCATAGACTTTGTTAATATGCCTGAGCCAGCTATGAGCAAGTTATCTCAAAATCACTTAAATAGGATTAAATTGGATCAAAATAGACCAAATGGAAGATTTATTTTTACTCTGGAATTGTTTGGATGGTTTACATAGCTTGCTGCAACATGTGTTTCACTGGATGAAAATGTTTTTTAGGTGAAATGTATGCAATGGCTTGATTAATAAAGTTGTTCCAGAGCATGTACCCTGGTGCCCTGCAACGAGCAGGCTGCGATGGTGCTAATCATCTTTGTCCCTGCCTCTGTCTCTTCTGGCCTTAGCCCATGGTATTAAACACCGAGACAGGGATAGAGTGATTACTGGGAGCTTTAGTGAAAAGCTGTTCTGAATGGAACTGCTTGGCATGGTTATATCTTGCCCTTGACTTGCCTGGGGTCATTGTTTGGAATGTACTCTCACCTCTTAATAGTTTTTCTAAATTGAGAGGAGAAATAAACATTTTAACACTATTACATACATTTTTCATTATCCCAGTGAAAGAAAGGAACGTGTATTAGTTTTAGTCCTTCAACTAACTTTTAATTTTCTTTTAAAGATGGCCTTGTTAGAAAAGTATTGTGTTGAAAATTGTCTGTCATGATTTTTTCCTGTAGGGGGCAATGGTGGAGAAGAGGATTCTTGCCAGGGTTCACAGTCGCTTCATTGTGTCATTGGCGTATGCCTTCCAGACAAAGGAAGAACTTTGTCTGGTCATGACCATCATGAACGGAGGGGATCTCAAGTAACTTCACAATCTGAAACATGCTCACGTCTCAAAGCACAAACATACACAGACAAGCTCCCTGAGGGGACAGTTGTAACACCTATTCCTTATCTCCCTACTACTCTGCGGCTGTTTTGTCTACAGCCTTCAAAATTTGGCACTATGTTTGTAGGTCACAAATTATCTTTTCAACATCTCCAATGCCAACAGAAGGTGTGCAGTCGTCTCAAAGACTGATGTAAGAGGCATGTTGCATTTCTCCCATAGAGAGCTATGAAACCAGCTGGAGCTAAATGTGACAATCACCCAAAGGTGCTAAAATTTAGCCCACCATGATAATTGAGCCCACCATGATAATTACTAATTACAGTATAATTACAATGGAATTAATTATATATAATAATAATAATAATAATAACCTTTATGTGTATAGCACCTTTCATACACAATGTTCAACTCAAAGTGCTTTACTTCAATAGAAAGCAAACAAAAAATTGGGGGAACAAAATGTATTGCATTAAAAGAACAATCAAATTAAACAGTTAAAATGAAGGCTAATTAAAAGCTAGGCTAAAAAAATATGTTTTTAGTAGTCGCTTGAAAATGCTTACAGAGCCCGCCTCTCTAATATTCTTTGGTAGGGTGTTCCACAATTTAGGAGCATAGTTAAAAAAGGCTGCATCCCCAATCTTTTGAGTGGGGTGTTGTACTACCAACACACCAGCAGTAGAAGACCTGAGGGCTCTTGAAGGAATATAGAACAGCAGGGATTCTGTAATGTAGGCCTGTCCTAAACCATTAAGAGCTTTGTATATAAGTAAAAGGGCTTCGCTTCGCTTCCTTATTTTTGTTAAAAGTCTACCTGCAGAGTTCTGGATAAGTTGAAGTCTCTCAATAGACTTTTTAGGAAGGCCGGTAAAAAGGGCATTGCAGTAGTCCAATCTAAGCAAGTTAGCTTTCCAGCATCTTTCAGGACTGTACTTTGTCAATATTTCTAAGATGAAAGAATGCTGTTCTGGTCACCTTGTTTATATGGGAATTAAAACTTAAATCGGAATCTAAAATAACACCCAGGCTTCTTACTTCTGATTTGATCCAGGGATTCAGGTTCCTAAGTCTTGTGGAGAGTTC